>ML800276.1:138533-157973 GCA_009831015.1 Picea engelmannii | reverse complement strand
AAGACCAGAAGATTCAGGCCCCTTTTCAAAACAATTTTGTGACTGAGGGGAAAGAAGAGGAGACAGATGAGCTTGATCCTGAAATCCATTGCTTCAGAGACACTCCTCCTTTTCCTCATCTCACTCAATCTGCATATGAGGAGTCTCTCATGGACAGTCAGCTAAATGAGCTGAGCAAGGATGGCAAGGCTAGTGGCGGCCAAGGCAGGTATGATCTAAGGTCCAAGAAAAGAACTATAGTGCCTGACGTTTCTGAGAAGTCCACTAGGACAGAGAAACCTGCTAATGAAGTAGCAGACAGTCATAGAGGTAAGAAGCACCAACCCCTCTCTCCCATAATCCAGAGTCATGCTCCCGTAATAATAGAAATTCCAAAGCTTACATCTTATTTTCATTTCGAGCATGAAATTCAAAAGATCAAAATTCCTGTGCCCCTAACCGAATTGATTAAAAAAGAAGGGTTCAAGAAACGCTTTTCTAAGGTTTTACAGTCTGAGGTCTCCTGCCTTCCCACGGACTCCATTAATTTGCAAGATGAAAAGCCTGTAGTTATTTTAGGTCCTATGGTAGAAGATAGGAATGACTCATCCCCTCCCTTATACACTTCCTTGAACATACATGACAAGGTACTGCACAACTACTTGATGGATTCAGGGGCTTCTCACAACCTCATGCCCAAAACTGTCATGGAAGAATTAGGGCTAGAAGTCACTTGAGCCTATCACGATATTTATTCCTTTGACTCCAGAAAGGTTCAGTGTCTAGGAGTTATCAAAGACCTGGTCGTGACCTTGTTTTAGCTGCCCATGAAAAGTGTGGTCATGGATATTGTAGTAGCTGATGTCCCCCTCAAGTTCGGTATGTTGTTATCAAGATATTGGATAAAAAGACTGGGGGGAACCTTGCAGATGGACCTCACATATGCTACTATCCCAGTGTTTGGAGGAGAACATAGAAGACTATACAGGGAAGCCCAGCTGGCCTATATAATCAGTGATGAGGCCAACCCTACCAACCATCCCATTTTTTCCTTAGACACTGATTTAGGTTCCAGTGTGATTCAACTCACCAATGCTCCTAAACCTCCTCTTAAACTCAGAAAGCAGCCCACCATTTCCCCTAAATTTCCTCCCTCCATCACCCCCATCTGGAAAATGTTCTTTGATGGAGCCTCTTCCAGGGAAGGTGTTGGTGCTGGGGTATTTTTTGTATCACCTGCTCAGGAAACCATTTCTCTGTCGTACAAACTAGAATTCGAAGCTACCAACAATGTGGCAGAGTATGAAGCTCTTGTTCTGGGATTAAAAGCTGTGAGGGAAATGGGAATTCAGGAGGTAGTAGTGTTCGGTGATGCAGAGTTGGTGGTCCAACAAATCATAAACGCTTATCAAGCTAAGCATCCTCGACTCCGAAGCTACATAAATGAGGTGTGGGACCTAGTTGATAGTTTCTTCTTAGCATTCAACATTTCTTTCATCCCAAGGGAGAATAACACAGTGGTAGATTCCTTGACTACGTCAACAGGCAATTTCAAAGTACCCTTGTTGCCCAAATTCAGATACGATGTGGAAGTAAAATACAGGCCCTCCATACCTGACAACATCAAACATTGGAAGGTATTCGAGGATGATCTCAAGATCAAGAAGTTCTTAGAGACTGTCGAAGAATTTTCAGAGATGCATATCGACCAAGACTCTGTCTCTGAAGAAAATCTTGATGGGGGTAATTTTCTAAATAAGATCGCAGAGCGTAACATTGTACAGCTGCCCAGCAATCATATTCCAAGAGGACTGGTTCCTTTAGAAAGGATTTTTGATAAAAATGATGTATCATTAAAAGGAGAGACCTCGGAGGATGACACTGGTACTATTCAGTGCAACATTGGGACCGAGAATGAGCCCAATTTTGTCAAATTGTCAAGAAGTCTGACAAAGGAGCAAAGGTCCGAATGCACTGGAATTTTGAGGGAATTTGATGACGTGTTTACCTGGACCTACGAGGACCTCAAAACATATGACACTTATGTCATCGAGCATAAAATCCCATTAAAATAGGAGGCAAATCCATTTAGGTAGAAGCTAAGACAGATCAACCCTATGATGTTGCCTATCATGGAGAGGGAAGTGAAGAAGTTGCTTTAAGCTCAGATCATTGTACCGCTGAGGTATTCAGAGTGGGTGGCCAACTTGGTGCCAGTAAGGAAAAAGAGTGGAGAGATCCGGATCTATGTAGACTTTAGAAACCTGAACATGAGCTCACGAAAGGATAACTACCCCTTAGCAAAGATGGAACATATACTGCAGAGGGTAACAGGAGCATCTAGGATTTCCATGATCGATGGTTTCTCGGGCTACAATCAATTCTCTGTTCTGCTTGAGGACAAGGAAAATACAACATTCACCACTCCATGGGGCACATTCATGTATGCCAAGATGCCTTTTGGATTGATGAATGTAGGGGAAACGTTTCAGCGTGCCATGGACATAGCTTTCATTAGGGAAAAGGATAAATTTGTGGTCATCTATCTGGATGACATCACAGTATTTTCAAAATCTGAGAAAGAACAATGTTGTCATCTTAGGAAGGTTTTCCTGAAATGTAGGAGTTTTGTCATTTCATTAAACCCCAAGAAATCTTTGTTCTCCATGCAGGAGGGGAAGTTACTAGGCCACATAGTATCAGTGGAAGGAGTAAGGATTGACTCTAGCAGAGTTGAGGCAATACAAGCCTTATCAATCCCAAGGTCCAAGAAGTAGGTCCAATCCTTCCTTGGTAAAATTAATTTTCTGAGGAGGTTTGTGCCTAACTTTGCTAAGGAGGTAAAACTTATAATAGCCATGCTAAGGAAAGGAAATGAAGTGAGGTGGACTTCTGAATCACGACATTCCTTTGAGCAGATAAAGAAATCCCTATCTGAAGCCCTTGTGCTTATCAGTCCCGATTACTCAAAGGATTTCCTTATTTTCTTCTTTTCTTCACTTGACACGGTAGTCGTTGTTTTATTATAGATAAACAAGGATGGGCTAGAGCAGCCTATTGCCTATTTCAGCCGAGCATTGAGGGATGTTAAAGTTAGGTATGATACTATGGAGAAGTAGGCCTACGCCCTGGTAAAGGCCCTCAAGGCATTTAGAATCTATGTCCTGCAGTCAAGAATCATAGCTTATGTCCCCTCAGCTGCTATTAAAGACATTCTTATTCAGCCTGACATAGATGGGAGGAGGAGTAAATGGATAGCCAAGATTCTGGAGTTTGACCTGGAAATAAAGTCTACCAAATTGATCAAAGGTCAAGGTTTAGCCAAGTTGTTGGCTGAAGCCAATTGCCAAGCTTTGGGGATAAGTTTCATCAACGAATGCTCAGGAATTCAGTAGGGTCAGTTGTCTGAAAGAAACCCTCAAAGGGAGCCCCCATTGGCTCGATGTCCTTGGTATAAGGATATCACATACTTTCTGCAAGAGTTATGGCCTCCAGACGGCCTGCAATGAAACAAAGCAAGAGATCTGAAGCTCAAGGCAAACAGATATTGCCTTATCGATCAAGTTTTATACTGGAAAGATCCCTTGGGGGTACTTCTAAAATGCATGGATCCTCGAGAGGCCGACAGGATCATGGTTGAATTTGACAATAGCCTATGTGGAGGGCACCATTCCTGGAATACCACAGCCCACAAAATTCTCAGAGATGAGTACTACTGGCCCATCTTGTTTGTTGATGTCCATAGAAGAGTTAGAGCCTGTATCACATGCCAAATATTTTCAGGAAAGCAGCAGCTCAAGTCTTTTCCTTTACAGCCTGTAGTTGTTTCGGGACCTTTCCAGCAATGGGGCCTAGATTTTATTGGAGAAATCCACCCTACTTCCAGTGGGCAGCACAGATGGATCCTGACTGCCACAGACTTCTTTACCAAATGGATTGAAGCTATCCCCACCAGAAGTGCTTCCCACAAGGTAATCATTGGATTCTTGGAAGACCTCATCACAAGATTCGGTTGCCCAAGAAATATCGTTACAGATAATGCAACCTCATTCAAGGCTGAACCATCGTTCAAATTCTATGAGCAATTTCGAATCAAGCTGATTCACTCCACTCCATACTATCCCCAGGGAAATGGTTTAGAAGAAGCCTCCAACAAAAGTCTCATAAGTATCATCAAAAGGTTATTGGAGGACAACAAAAGGGCTTGGAATTCAAAGCTGAAATTCGCTCTATGGGCCGATCAGGTGACTACAAAGAGATCTATAGGCATCTCCCCTTTCCAGTTAGTATACAGAGCAGAAGTTGTCTTCCCTTATTAGTTGGCCATTCCCATAGCGAAATTCTTCCAGGATTATCAAGAAGAGCCTAATGACAAGGTCAGAAGGATTCAACAACTAGTAGAAGTCTAGCAGGCCAGAGAGAAGGTAATGATCAGAATTCAGGACCATCAACAGAGGATCAAATAGGGTTTTGATAAGAAGGACAAGAAGGAGCGGTTCTAGATAGGAGACCTAGTGCTGAAATGGGATGCTCCTAAACAAGATAAGGGAAATCACGACAAATTTGAAGCCCTATGGATCGGGCCCTTAAAAATATCCGAGGTGTTTTCGAATAACACACATCGGCTACAGGATTTGGAGGGTGAAGAAGTTTTCAGTAGCCCAGTTAATGGGCATTTTCTTAAAAAATGTTTTGTCTGAGCCTTCTGTGGCTCCTGTGTTTTGTAAATATTGTTCTTTCGGTTCCTTGTTTTATTTTTATTTTTATTTTTATTTTTTTGGCTTAGTAGATGACTCCATAACCCAACAGCAAGGAACTGGAAAATAAAAATGAGTTCTTAGAGCATCGCAGGGATGACTTTATCCCCCATGGAGCCTAATGTTAGTAACATTTCTTGTCCGAGGCACAAGAGCATTTAGGATTGCAAATGGTGCGATGAGCGCTGAGTGCAACTTATAGAAGAAGTCCTTTTCGAACTCAAAATCAAGCGAGCGGGAAAAATTATGGTGTTAATGATCCAGATCCATCCATACGAGCAGATCGATGGCCAGCGATAAATCGCTGGTGGTGGAGTTGCACCAAGGTTATGCGCGATGGATAGCGCCTATATTACATGACAGGAAAGATAGTAGTTGTCCATCCAAAAGACGCGTGGCACAAGATCTAGTTTCATCGACAATTCGACATTCGAGAATTCAAGGGGTGAGTGTTCTATTTTGTTCTACATCTCGAAACCCCGAACCCCGAAAGCGCCGAAAGTGCCCAAAGTCAGGCCCGCAGTATCGCGAAGCAACCTCAACCGCTCATCCACAGGAGACACCTGGTGCGCTATTAGGTTACTCGCCATTTCACCCATCGTGATTTCAAGGCGCAAAGATCAGCTCCGTTGTATTCCGATGCGCGAGGTGTCGGGAGTGTCCAGGACCCGGGCCCACAGTATCGTCGGGCAAGTTCAGGACCATCAGATCTAAGAGGATGTGTGGCACCACATTAAGCCATCTCGACATTTCACTCATCGCGATTTCAAGAGGCAAGGATTAGCTCCTTCCATTCATGAACGCCGAAAGCACTTTGGGAATAAGCACATGGTCATAGCCCGAGGTCATTTGGGGAGAGAATGGAGCTATGTAAAAAAGGCCAAAGGCACCAAGTTCAGTTACAGAGGGGATCATCGCGATCTCCAGGCAACATCAAATCCGATCTCAATGTTGTCTCTCACTTGGAGTAAATGAAGGCAATAACGGGTGGTTGAAACTTCCTCTCATTCATTAAGTGTGGGGAATGGAGGGTCTGGCAAGTGGTCTTCTCGACAAGGTCCTGTGTATTGATTTTTTCAAAGAAACCATGCTGAAGTCTTCGACTAGACAAAGAAGTCTACGAACACTAGCCCAACACTTAATGGCTCAGCTACTCCCCTTACAGGAGCCATGTGCAGTAAGGGTGGCATCTGGCAGGGATTATCCGTCTGAATTCAGCTTAAGGGACACCACACCCTAGATGGCTGAACATGCCTCTGTTAGGTGAATTTTCCTGAGTATATAGACTCAGTCTTTGTATTTTGTAAAGGATGGATGGTTGAGCAAGGCTCCTGGTTGAAAAAACTTTAATGAAGCACTGGTTATTCTGGTTATGTATTAACATCTGAGACTTCTTGCCTTATGAATGTCGGCTTATTTCCATGTCTTTGTTCATATTGTATTAGAACAACTCGGAATTGGAGGATCCAGTCGAGTTGTGATTGTTATAGGATGATCTAGGTTGGATCACTATAACAGTCACGTTGTTTCTAATCGATCTCTGTGTTTTTCTTAGCACTGAATGACTTGGAATTGGAGGATCCAGTCAAGTCACCCCTTCAGTTACCTGAAACTCTGATCCAAGAGGATCTTGCATTTAGATTTTTTTATCTGCAAACTGCTGAAAAGCCAGTTGCCCAAGGTAGTTTTCTCACTCCTCTCACCAAGTCTTCCACCTGCGCATTTTACAATCATCTACTAACTGAAGTTAGATCAAGACCTCCTTTGTTATTTACATACTAGACTCAGTCCCTGAGCTAGAGTGGTTCCATCCTGAGTCTCTACCCATTTGATCACCCATTAAAACAATCGTGACATAAAATTGATGGGCCAACAGCTCTTCTCCAGCAAGAAATCCAGGAGTGACTTTCGATGCTAACACCTCTTGAAGGGTGGATTCATCCAACGCTTATCCTCCTCACAGCTTCACTGAATCCCATGGTCCTCGCAACTTCGCAAGCTCTCCTTGGAGAATTTCAACCGCTCGTTCCCTCCTTGACAGCTTCTATGGAATGAACTAGTGTTCTCCCACTAAGACTTAACTCCTGCGAGACGTTTTCAATCTCCATATCCCTTTGAGTACTTTCAAAGGTGCTGACCCTCCTGAGCTTTCACTTGAAAAAGTGAGTCTCAGAAGGACTACTTGCGACACTCTTTCAAATACTTCCATGTATTTGATTCTTTGACTCTGTGCACTCTCTACAACAGTAGTACCTTACCTTTCAACCTTGATTGATAATTTAAGGCCTCGACTAGCCTGCGCACACCTTGCACGACTTTTGTGCTCCACCTGCACTTCTACTAGAATGAGAACAACGGTATCTCTCTTGAGCTTTCTGAGATAAAACTCAAAACCCTGGTCAACGCACACCTTGCAAACGTTTCACTACACTCCTTGAAGGAACTTCTCTCACTCAGGAAGAGAAACAGTTGAAACTCATTCTCTCTCTCTCTCTCAGACTTTAGACATTTAACATGAAATCATACATACACACAACATTAAAACAAATGCATAATAGAGAGAATAAAACAACTGTAATCATACCATTCACCATGTATAAATAGAAAACATTATAACACCATGAAAGTTCACTCAAAGCTTAATATATTAATTCAAAGCTCCTGTACATGGACTTTTTCCTCTCAATTCTCTGCTATAGCTCCCTTCTTTTGTTCTATGCTAATGATCATAATCATACAATGATACAATGATACAAGAGTGAGGGTGTCTATATTCGTTTTTCCTCCTGCTCTCTAAACTTACTAATCTACAATTTAAATCTACCTACTTTCATTAATAGGGCTTAAATGCCTCAATACAAATGACAGATGAGATAAAATCGCTCACGATCTGTTTACAACAGCCAGACATAAATGCAAGTACGCTCCTAGCTATTACATTTATATCCACTTCTTAATCTTTCAAAAATGTGCAAAATGTACTGGCGCTTTTCCCAGCTGTCTTCCGCCTTCACGCTTTCTTGGTTGCTGATGATGCTCCTACATCATACTCCCTTGCTTGAAAATTTTCATGAAATCATGTTCATGAGATCTTGCACGGTTTGTCCATGCTTCATCTTCCCAACTGGCATCTTCAAGTGGATGTCCCTTCCATTTGACCAAGTATTCAAAATACTCCTTCCTCCTAGTATTTTTTCTAATCCTCTTATCAATTATGCTTCCATTTGTGGCTTTTCAGCTACAAGCATCTGTTTTGTCCATTGAAATTCTTTCTATTCCTCCCCTCCTCCTTTTTCTTCAGCTCTATAAAGGTACAAATCCACAACGTTGAATAATGGTGAAATTTTGATCCCATCGGGTAATTCAATCTCATATGCGTTTGCCCCAAATTTCTTTACGACCTTGCACGGTCCAATATTTTTCATATTCAGTTTGTTATATGTCCCCCTTGGGAACCTCTCCTTCCTCAGATGTGTAAGAACCAAATCACCAACTTCAAATTGAAGTTATCGCCTATGTTGATCCGCTCTGCACTTGTATTCTTGGCTCGAACTCTGCAATCGCTCCTTGACTCGATTGTGGAGCTCCTTCATTACTTCTGCAAAATTCTCTGCACTAGCACTCCTGAATTCATTTTGTTCTGAATCTTTCAATTCATAAACTCCCCTTGGCTGCATTCCATATACAATCTGAAATGGACTCTGCCCTGTGCTTCTATTGAGTGAATCATTGTAAGAAAATTCCTCCTGTGGCAAAATGCGATCCCATTGACTGTGGTGTTCAGTCACTAAGTTCCTCAACAAATCTCCTAAGCTTCTCTTTACGACTTCTATCTGTCCATCCGTCTAAGGATGGTACGCTGAGCTAAATGAAAAAATTGTCCCTAGCTTCTTCCATAAAGTCCTCCAGAAATGTCCCACGAACTTGGTATCTCGATCAAAAACAATACTCCTTGGCAAGCCGTGAAGTATGACGACTTCCTTGAAAAACAGGTTTGCAATATGAGTTGCGTCACTGGTTTTCTGGCAAGATATGAAATGTGCCATCTTTGAAAATCCATCGATTACCACAAATATCAAATCACATCCTCTTTGTTTCCTTGGCAGTCCCAATATAAAATCCATGCTTACTGCATCCCACGACCTCTCAGGTATGGGTAATGGCTGGTATAACCCTATGTTCTGCCTTTTCCCTTTTGTGTGTTAACAAATGCTGCATCTGTCCTCATCCTTGGCCAAAAATATGAGCCTTTCAACTTTGAGAACATCTTATCATGACCGAAGTGTCCGTCCAATCCTCCACTATGTTTTTCCTTCAGCAAATTCTCCCTCATGGAGCATTTTGGAATACATAGTTGATTTCCCCTGAACAATAATCCATCCTGGATCATGTATTCAATCCATTGGGTTATGTCCCTGAGAATTGGATTTTCAGACGCCTCATATGCTTCCTTAAAATCTGGATCATCCCTGTACATCTCTTTGAAGTTATCAACACCCAAAGTTTTGACTCTAAATTCCTGCATAAGAAAATATTTCCTGCTCAAAGCATCAACAACTTTGTTAGAAGTTCCAGAAATATGCTTAGTCACAAAAGTAAAATTCTGCATGAATTCAACCCATTTAGCATGTTTTTGGTTCAACTTCTCCTGTTGAGTCACGAATTGTAAAGCATGATTATCGTTGTACAAAACAAACTCTTTGGGAACCAAATAGTGCCTCCATTTCTTCAGCACTTGTATGACCACATATAATTCCTTATCATATGTGGAGTACTTAACCTTCACTTCATTTAGTTTTTCATTGAAGTATGTGATCAGTCTGTCATCTTGGCTCAAAACCACTCCTATTACAAATCCACTCACGTCACACTTGACCTAGAATGTCTTGCTAAAGTCCGAAAAAACCAAAATTGGTCGCTCGATAATCTTCTTCTTCAACAGGTTGAAACTCTTCTCTTCTTCTTCTGTCCAATGAAAATACTTGTGTCTTTTCTTGACCGTATCCATCATCGGTGCACTAATTCCACTGAAATTTTGGATGAATTTCCTGAAGAAACTTGCCAAACCATGGAATCTTCAAACTTCAAATACACTCTTCGGCGATGGCCAATTCTTAATCACATTTACCTTTTCCAGGTCCATCTTCAACTCATTTGCAGAGATAACAAACCCCAAATAAATGAGTTTTGTCCTCATAAATGATGATTTCTTCACACTAATCAACAATTTCTCTTGTCGTAATCTCTTCATCACTGCGGTTAAATGTTTTAAGTGCTCTGCTTCTATCTTGCTGAAAATTAATATATCGTCAAGATATACAATGACAAATTTCCCAATGAAATCCTTCAGGACTTCATTCATCAATCTCATGAAAGTACTAGGTGCATTCATTAAACCAAATGGCATGACAAGCCATTCATATAGTCCCTCATTTGTCTTGAATGTTGTCTTCCATTCGTCACCTTCTCTCATGCGAATTTGATGATATCTTCTTTTCAAATCAATCTTTGAAAACAATCTTGCTCCACTCAAGCAATCCATCAAATCATCCATCCTTGGCAATGGAAATATGTATCTAATGGTAATTTTATTGATTTCCCTTGAGTCGGTACACATTCTCCAGCCTCCATATTTCTTTGGGCTAAGTAATGTTGGAATAGAGCATGGACTCAAGCTCTCTCTAATCAATCCCTTGTCCATTAAGTCTTGGACTTGTCTCTTGACTTCTTCATTCTCCTGCGGCATCAATTTGTACGCTACTTTGTTTGGTAAATTGGCTCCAGGTATAATATCAATATGATGGCTTATACTCCTGATCGGTGGCAACGAACAAGGTAGTTCATCTACTACTATATCAACGAACTCTTCCAGCAACTCCTGGATTTCTTCTGGTAGATCATCCATCCTCATACTGGTCAAAACAATTTTAGGCTTCTTGACCACAATAAACTATGTGTCTTCCTTCTTCTTAACCTCATTAAGAAGTTCCTTCCCACTCATGAGAAGTACAGTGTTGCTCACCTCTGGTTTTACTTCTTTGTCTTTAATCGGAAACAACATGTGCGTTCTCCCATTTTTTTCCAAGGTGTATGTGTTCTTTCTCCCATCATGAACTACAGCCCTATCATATTGCCATGGTCTACCCAACAATAGGTGACAAACATCCATGGGAATGACATCACATAATATTTCATCCTTATATCCCCCTATTTTAAATTCAACTAAACACTGTTTAGTGACATTTACCTAATGTCCGTTTTGTAGCCACGAAACTCTATATGGGCTTGGATGTACAGTAGTCTCTAGCTATAGCTTTTCTACCATCTCTATAGAAATGAGATTGTTAGTGCTACCACTGTCCATGATGACTTTGCATACCCTGTCTTTGGTTTTGCAAGTAGTCCGAAACAGACTGTTCCTTTGGGTTGGGTTCTTTGCCTCCTTCTCCGGCTTCAAGATAAATTTCCTCATCATTAATGATCTTCCACCCTCAACATCTTCTGCCTCAACATTCCATCCTTGTGCTTCAGCAATGTGAGTCTCACCACCATCTTTCTTCCTGTCTGGGCACTCATAATATTTATGTCTGTTTTTTCCACAAACAAAACATTTCACTTCACCTCCTCAGCCTCTTCCTCTTTCTCTAGCTCAAGGAAAAGTATTTCTATCAGTATACTGCCCTCTCTGTGATATTCCTCCTCTCTCATGTTTAGTTTGAGGTTTCTTCTCCTCTTCTCTAGGTTTCTGAGTTCTGTCTTGCGCAATTGTTTTGCCTCTGTCTTGACTTCTGCCTCGACCCCTTTGACCTTTCTTTCGGCTCAGCTTCTCTTCGGCTTTCAGATCCATCTGATAAGAATATTCTATAGTTTGAATGATCATCATGCTCATCTCATATTGGATGTCATATCTCAGACCATTCATGTACCTGAAAACCTTTTCATCATCGCTTTCCCGATGAATTTCTCTGATCTTTATCTTGTAGAACTCTTTAGTGTACTCTTTCACTGACATCAGTTTCTGTCTCAAATTCTGCATCCTCCAAAATAGAGTAATTTGATAGTCCTTGGGTATGAATTTGGCTTTCATCTTCGCAACCATTCTATCCCAACTTTTGATTTTTTGCTTGCCTTTGCACCATCTGTCAGCCTGCAGTTCATCCCACCATAGTGTTGCATGCCCTTTAAGTCTGGTGACAGAATGTTTGACCTTCTTATCTTCCTCGACATCCTCATAGTTGAAGTATTTATCCAGAGCTCTAATCCAGTCTAGAAGCTCTTCAACATCTAGGTTTCCCTCATACATTGGAATATCCATTTTTTCTCTAGCACCTATCCTTGCAACAGCCCTGAATAGGCGTTCATATGTAGCATCTTCAACTATGGTTTCTTCTCCTTTGTTCTCGGCTTAATTTTCAATGTTAGCCTCGCTGATATCCCCAGCATCAATTGTGCAACTCTGTGTTGTCTCCATGGCATCAATCCTGGCACATAGTTCATGCATTTCCCTCTCCACTGTTGGATCAGGCATTTCCCTGTCCGTTCTTCTTGGCGGCATGAATGAAAATGATCTTCTTTTCTCTGCTACAAAAATAAAATACTTGTTTTGTAGCTCTATTCTTCCTCTTGCTTCCTCCGTTTTCAATATACAAACAAAGTCAAGCTTTGATACCACAATTGATGCAGACCTCCATCCCTCGGGCTGAAGTTCACACAGGATCATTCTAAATCTGCCCCTTGAGTCTGATTGACTCTTCAGTTCCTCCATAAGGAATCCCACACACACACTCGGCAGTGTATCCACAGGTCCTTGTGAGTATGCCCATCTGATCAACCACAAAGCACCACTCAAGTCTTCCGATATCAGTAAGATCGCGCCCTTCACCGAACCGAGACTTCGGGTTTCGCGATTCCACGATCCCTGTTGTTGAGAGTTCCTGTCTCTACAACCTTCGAAACCTGAAATTCCGAATTCCGGTGTGTTCAATAATGGTTGGATTCCCAATGGGATTTTCACTTCATCGAGGTTTCATACTTCACGACTTTGCGAATCCAAATGTAAGGCTCCCTACCCTTCGACTTTCAAAACCCTAAAATGATCAACAAGGTTTGACTCCACCTATTGACGATGACACATCACCTGTCCACTCAAATGATTTCTATCTCTGACATGGGCTCTCACCACCTGTCCCTCTTCTTGGCTTTTGGGACTTTAACAAGCCTCCGACTACTGTCCCTCTAACACTTCGAAATCCCGAATTTCAAAATGATCATGGTGCTCCACTATCACTATCAATGGTCCACATTGAGTCTTACCTCCCGAAGGGTGGATTCATCCAACGCTTATCCTCCTCATAGCTTCATTGAATACCATGGTCCTCACAACTTTGTGAGCTCTCCTTGGAGAATTTCAACCACTTGTTCCCTCCTTGAAAGATTATGCGGAGTGAACCAGTGTTCTCCCACTGAGTCTTAACTCCTGCGAGACGTTTTCAATCTTTGTCTCCCTTTGAGTACTTTCAAAGGTGCTGACCCTCCTGATCTTTCACTTGCAAACTTGAGTCTCAGAAGGACTAATGCGCACACTCCTTCAAATACTTCCAAGTATTTGATTTTTTGACTCTGTGCACTCTCTCCAATAACAATCCCTTACCTTTCAACCTTAATTGATAAGTTAAGGCCTCGACTAGCCTACACACACCTTGCACTACTTCTGTGCTCCACCTGCACTTCTACTGGAATAAGAACAATGGTATCTCTCTTGAGATTTCTGAGATAAAACTCAGAACCCTGGTCAACGCACACCTTGCGGACGTTTCACTGCACTCCTTGCAGGAACTTGTCTCACTCAGGAAGAGAAACAATTGAAACTCATTCTCTCTCTCTCTCTCAGACTTCAAACACTTAACATGAAATCATACATACACACAGTATTAAAACAAATGCATAACAGAGAGAATAAAACAACTGTAAGCATACCATTCACCATGTATAAACAAAAAACATTGTAACACCATGAAATCTGAATCAAAGCTTCATATATTAATTCAAAGCTCATGTACATGGACTTTTTCCTCTCAATTCTCTGTTGCATCTCCCTTCTTCTGTGCTATGCTAATGATCATAATCATATAATGATACAATGATACAAGAGTGAGGGTGTCTATATTCGTTTTTCCTCCTGGTCTCTAAATTGTCTAATCTATAATTTAAATCTACCTACTTTCATTAATAGGGCTTAAATGCCTCAATACAAATGACAGATGAGAGAAAATCGCTCACAATCTGTTTACAATAGATAGACATAAATGCAAGTACGCTCCTAGCTATTACATTTATATCCGCTTCTTAATCTTTCAAAAATGTGTTGGTGCTTTTCCCAACTGTCTTCCGCCTTCATGCTTGCTTGGTTGTTGACAATTCTCCTGCATCAAAAATAAACAGACTGGTGAAGCCACTAAATTCCTTATAAAATAATAATCATCTGCAACTAGGGTAAAACGGGCTAGCAAGAGGAAGATGCGGGATCAACAAACTGGTGGAAAGGTTGGGCTTTCAGGGACCTGTTTTGAACTCTTTGTAAGACAATTTTATTCCACATTGATACTTAATGGAAACGACATGTTGATGGTCTGATTTTCTCTCATTTCATGTTCTACTTCTTTTCTTGCTTGATATCATTTTTCAATTGCAATGCATTGATTTCTTGGTCTTAATTAATACAATGAAGATTTTATTGTTATTGTTTATTATCAAGGTTTGATTTTCAAGTACATGTTCTTGTTTCTAAATTACATTTTGAAATAAGAAATCCATATGGGGTTGAAAAATTTAATGCTTCCATATTTCCTCTCTTTATTTTCCTTATCTGTCTGATCTATTTATGTGGCTACCCTTTAACAAATAAGTTGGATATCTCTTGGATTTATTTTGAACCTTGTGTTTACCTTGAAACCTTGAACTAGTTTTAAACCATCCTTAAAAACCAATTCAGAAAACACTTAAAATATTATTGCAATAACCTGATGATGCCCTAGCTTTCCCTCTCACAGTCAAGTGAAACTTTAGGGACTAACATCTTTTTGCGTTGTTGCCAAGGACGAAGACACAAAGTATTTATCCCTGGGAGAATGAAAACGATCAATTCTAGATCTTGATGGTGAACATGAGTTGGATACTTTTTATGACTGTATCATTCACCTGAAGACTCCATGAAGGAAGAATCCATTGACAACTCCATTAATATGATATGCCAAAGGCTATGGAAGCTATTTTGGCACGGAGGTTTGCACCATTTAACTTCTCTACTATTGTTGGTTTCCCTAATGATGTTCCCACTATTGATATATGGGGAGATTTCCTTCCATGGTTCAAAGAAAAGGATGAGGGAAATTTGGCACTACATTTCATTGAGTTTCATCAATGCATCGATCAACTGAATATTCATCATGAAGATGAATTGACAAAAATCTTTATGTACTCTTTGGAGGGTGATGCACGTGTCTGGTACAAATCTCTTCCCGCTTCCAACATTTCTTCTTTAAGATAATTTCATGCTGCATTCAATGAACAATGTAAAAGGTATTTTGAAGTCGAGCTTATTCTGGTACATTATTGTGAGCAATGTAAATCAGGATATTATTCTCAAGAAATTGATTACTCTAGAAGTACATATGAAGAGGATGATTCCGTCGAGGAAGAGGAAGAAGATTCATTATCAGTCATATCTTCTTCTAAATTTGTCCTACAGCAAGAATTTTTTCAACATTCTGATCTTGAAATTCATAACAATGATACTTTAGATGCATTTGGTATCAATTTGAATGTTTCTAATAGTAGTGACTATGATACAAATGTTGCTCCTAATCTGTTAGAAGATCAGTTTTTGACTGAAGAAACTCTTATCGAAGACCATACTGTAGATGAGAAAGAAAAACCAATAGTTGCAAATGTATTTGATGTTGTTTCATATGCGTCTTATGGCCAAAATTCTAATGATGATCAAGAAACATATATGTGCTCATTTTTTCAATATGATTGTGAAATAGAGGTCCTTGGTTTTCAGAGTTCGGAAAATTTTTCAAATCAACCTTTATTTGATGAATATGATGATGATCTTGAAGTCTTGGATCCAGATGTTGATGATATGATGAATTCTAACTACCAAATTCATTTCATGAAATTGTAATGCATTGATTTATTGGTCTTAATTAATACAGTGAGTATTTTGTTGTTATTGTCTATTATCAAGTTTTGATTTTCAGTACATGTTCTTGTTTCTAAATCACATTTTGAAATAAGAAATCCATATGGGGTTGACAAATTGAATGCTTCCATATTTCCTCTCTTTATTTTCCTGATTTGTCTGATCTATTTATGTGGCTACCCTTTAACAAATTAGTGGGATATCTCTGATCAATCATCCTTAAAAACCAATTCATAAAACCCTTAAAATAGTATTGCAATAACCTAATTATGCCTTAGATTTCCCTCTCACAGTTAAGTGCAACTTTAGGGACTAAAAGGAGGGATGTGTGGCCTCCCTTGGGCTAAGTGGAACTCCATCTGGGGATATCCCCTGGTCCCTTAACGTTTTTCTACACACATATATCTTTCCAACGATGCAAAAATCACCTCAATAAAAGTTTGTATGCATAAGTTATGCCTCTCGCAAGTTGACCTATATTGTTGACCACCATGGTACCAAGTGGATTCCATGTCAAACCCCATTCCTCATATATGGGGCCAACCACATGTGGAATTTCAAGAAGATTCTAGAATTTCCAAAACCCTAACACTAATTGACGGTTGAGACATGCAAAAATACTAACCCTATATGACTATCATACTATGCTAGATATTGGACTACAAGGAGGAGAGGGGGTTCCATTATTTAACATTATACTTGTTCCATAGTTGAGAGGAGGATATATGAGTGTGATTTGAGAGAATAACAGAGGAGGAGGAAGATTTTGTAGTAGCCATCCAAGCCACAATGTTCATTTTCCTGTTCTTTCATTTTTGTTTTTCAATTATTTTTATAAATTTGAGCAATAAGCTAATGATAATAGATTTGAGATCTAAGGAAATGAAATTTTGGCCCTCAACCAAGTTTTGAGAGATCCTTGGTCAAGTTTGACCATTTTGGTATTCGACATCCTATCAAAGGCGGAGCATAAGAAGAAGCAGAGATCACGGGATCTCGGCCCCTTTTTGGGTCCTTTTTGGGAATTGGGAATATGTAACGGGTATGGGAATGTCAGCCCATGAGTTTACCCATGTTTAGGCCTATTATTTTAATGTATAAATAGAAGGCTAGGCCATGTAAGAAAGTAGAAGTGCATATAGGTGATGTTGTGCTAAGTGCAAGTAAGGTTTGTAGATTCTTTGTGCATACCATGAGAGACTTGTAGAGATAAGTGCAAGTGGTTGTAATAGATTGTGGAAGGATTTGTGTTGTAACGCAAGGAAGAAGGATCTAGAGAATTGCGTAGATATTCTGTCCTATGTGGAGTAGGGTTTCGAATCGTTGTGCTTGTATCTGATTGAAGAAGCTAATAAAGAAGAAGAGTTGGTGGATGTAACCCCAGGGTGGGGGTGAACCACGTATATGTTGTGTTTCTCTACTTTGTGTGATATGTTGGTGTATTTATGTGTTATTTGTTAAGTGCTTGATATACATAGATAGATAGATTTGTTTAAGCTTTGTGCTTATGATGAATCTTGATGCTAAATATGACATAGGTGAATGTTCTTAGTGCTTGAATTTGCTAGATCTGATCCATTTATTTATGCTAAGTGCTTAAATACATTAGATCAGAGTGAGTGCTGGGATGCTCTGTTTTATCTGCAAAGTAGATATTGGTTAAATCTTGATGAAATGACAGTGCTAAGTGCCATATTAAGTATTACAATCACATATCTGTGTCCTAGCTAAGGTTGCAGAGACCTGAGTCCTGCAACCACCCCTAATTACACCTCGGGTGAGACTTCATCTGCTTCATAGGCGTTTCTGAAAGGGCCAGTAGTTAGGGTTTTGTTGGTGCGTTGTTGTAGTGTTGAACCCTAGGTCTGCCCCTGTGCCAACAAATTTTTCTGTTGTCAGGACTAAAACTGTGATTGTTGGGAACTGAGGAAGAAGAAGCTTTGTGCAAATATTCGACCTGAAACTGAGAATGTTTCATACATATATGTGTTTCCCTAGTGCGCAACATTCTTCTTGAATTGTGAAGCTATGTACCAAGAAAAGAGGTAATATATGCAAGCTTTGTTCTCTGATAAAGGTCAGAACAGTGAAAATTTCTAGATCTAAAATATTTGTGCTCTATAGAAGTAAGACAAGTGGAAAATTTTGTTTCTAAAGCATGGATCTAGGTATTTTTGATAGAGTCTGTCCTAGTTTTAAAACTAGGGTACCGGTAGATGAAATAAGGTTTGATATGAGTAGATCTAATAAGAATAATGAAAGATATGTTATACCTATGCATAGAAAGAATATTTGGACTAACAAGTGGATGCAAAATCCTAGAAATAAATGTTTTCAGGTTAACTACCATGATCCGACCACTTCGTACAGGAAAGGTTGGGGATCATTTAAAATAAAGAGAGGATTAACCCTCTATTACAGTTGCAGAAAAACAAGACATCTTGCTAAGGAATGCCCTGAGAGAAGACCTAGTTGTCTTTGTTGCAAAGCTATGGACCATGAAGTATTGGATTTCCCTAGAATGATTGTTAAGCTTGAAGAAATGAACATGAGACAAGAAAACCCTAAGGAAGATCCAGAAACTAAGATTATGCCAGAACCCCAGAAAGAATTAGAGAAAGTATTGTTACAAATGATAGAAACCTTGAATGACCATCGACATGTCAGTTTATCAGATATCTTCAAAGAAAAAGAATGCATTGAAGCAAGAATAGGAGACTTCAACATTGACTATGTTCTAGATGAGGAAACACAGGTGAATGTCATGACAAAAAGAACCTGGTAACTTATAGGAAAACCCACTATGACTCCTTCACTGGGAGAAATAGGATTATTTAAAGGAAAGCTGGTAAACCTATGTGGGAAGCTTGCTCAGATACCTATGAATGTCAATGGAACTTCGACAGAAAAAGATTTTGAGATCATTAAATTTATTGGGCACAACACTCCATTTACCATGTTAGTAGGAAGACCTTGGATTGAAAGATATCAAGCCAGAAGGAAGGAAGAAGAAGAAGTCTTAGAACAAAAGAAGCAAAAGGATCACACACTTGATTGAAGAACAGGAGAACATATCTCATCTATTTAACAACAATGACATAAATGTCGAAGTTGCAAGAACACTAGAGGACCCACAGAAGACTGGAATACCTATTCCAAATAAAGAAGAAGTATTACCCTTGAATCTTAGGAAAGAATCTCAATAGCACGAAGTCACTGTGTCAAAACAAGATAAGAATCAGAATGGAAAAAGGAATACTAAGACGAAGCTCATTGGAAGGAAGGCTAGAAAACTAAGTAAGAAGAGAGCTAAGATCGAAAAGTTGTAGAAGGTTCCAGAGGGAACCTCAGAGATGGAAAATTTGAAAAATTGGAGCTTCGTCGGGATATCCAATCAGTGATGCATGACACTTTTCCATGGGGAAGAAATATAGTCGTTGGGGACATTATAACCGTTTGACTGATGCTCCGAACAAGTAGAAAGGCATTTATGGTCAGACA
>ML800276.1:83756-122983 GCA_009831015.1 Picea engelmannii | reverse complement strand
TTCTCCTTAACACTTTCCCAAGCCAGTCTTTCAAATGCAGCATTTGTTTTTGCAAAGTTATCAGACAACTTCTTGTATCTTTCTTTGATTACCCGTTCTAAGACTTCTTGCTGAGCAATTACCTCCTTAAGATGCTTGATTTTCTGCGCTTTCTTCGACTTAATGCTCTTTGATGTTTCTCCTTCCTCGGTATGAGTAAAGGTCTCATAATTATGTGCAATCTCAATTGAGTGTTCAGGGATTTTGATGACAGGGATCTCATCTTCTTACTCTGGTTCTGAGTCTGTGTAGGGAAGGTTTAATATGTTTGTTCTCTTCTCTGTAGGCTGTTCTGTAGGCTTCTCTGTAGTAGTCTCAAAATTCAATCTTTTCTTTGACCTGTGAGATTTCACACCAGAGATTCTATCTTCTAGAGGTCTTGGCAGGGTCCTCCTCTTCCTCGAACTTCTTTGAGGAGTCAATTGTTTCTTTCCACCTTTCCCCTATTCATTTACGGGCTGGGTCTAAGTTTCAAAGCCCTCCCAAAACAGGAAATGTTGCCATCTCCTTCCCTTCTGTCTTAATTCCTATAGAATGATCAATTTAATAAGGCCAAAGTGGCACAGGGTGTTCTTCATGCTTAGAGGTTGAGCCCTGATCTTTTTACAGACCTTAGGTAAGATCTTGTGTAAGAAAAAAGGTAAATTGAGGAGAGTTTTACCTGTGAAATGGTCTAGGAGCTTGAAATGATACATCATGAGTTTTTCATACCTGCCCTCTGAAGTTATGTAGATTTGGATGCTCTTAAACAACTCCTGCCACTCATCTTCTAAATGGGAAACCGGCATGCTCTTTTTCCATGCATTGTGCCTGAACTCTTCCTTCAAATAAGCTCTAAAATTTAAGTTTTTGGTGGCAATAGTTTTGAACCAACTCTGGCCCAATCTTGGTAGGCTGGTCGCTACAGCAATGGCAGCTTCATCTACAATGATCTCCAAGGACCCAACTCGAGCCTTATTCCCATCAAAAGTTTTGGCAAAATCCTCTGCTGTTGACTGGTGACAACCGTTCTGCAGCCTCTCAACAAAATCGATGCAACCTGCGTTTGAGAAGTGTTTCTATACTTCTGGATGTGTCTGTAGGAAAGATAGGTTGTCTAACTCTTTTCTCAATAAAGACCCACTATGTCTCCTCACCATTCTGCAACCCAAAATTCCAAATGATTCTTCACACACAACACAACAAACTGCTAATCGGGCCGAAGTCTTGCGCTATTGAAAGCACTCGAGAGTCGGCTCTGTCTTTCAAATTTAGAAACTTAGCATACATCGGAGAGTTATGCGTGTTGGAGAAGTGATGAACTGATTTGATGTTGTCAGCCAGGTAGTACAGCCTCTATACCTGCATTAATGGATTCAAATTTTCCATTTCCGACGTCATGAGTGTGCAACATGCGTCACTAAACAAGATCCGCTCTGTAATTCGATTTTGACGTGAAAACCCGAGTCTCCATCATTACCGACTTTCACCAGCGCATCATTCTGGATTTACATGACGTGGGATAATCGTATCATCATTAGATTTTAGAAACGTGGATAAAATGCACGTGATTCCCGCTTTCTCTAGCTAACGACCCATGGGAAACGATCCTTAACTGTTGAAACTGGCCGCTTTCACCAGTGCACCACCCAGTGAGAAATGCTCCTTAGTTGTTGCAACTAACCACTTTCACCAGCGCACACCTGTAGGAAAATGCTCTTTGGATGTTTGAAAATCCCCGCTTTCACCAGCTAACGACCTGTGAGAAATGCCCCTTAGCTGGTGAAAGTTGCCACTTTCACCAGCTAACCACCATCTTTTAAGCACGCGTTAGCTGTTTAAAACATTTTATGAAAATTTTGAAAAGCAGGAATTTATGGGTCATCTTATTTCTAAGACAAATATCAAAACCTAAGTCTTGCAGCTAGAAAAACTCAAAATCAATTTGAGAAAACTACGAATAGCCATGCTATCCACCACGAAATGTGACCAAGGGACGAGTTCATTTTGGGATCTAGCACATACCAAGAATTCCGCACCCATGTCAGGGACCCTTAGTATCAATGTTGTCGTCAACAACTCCTTGAGCCTTCGAAATGACTCCGTGCATTTCTCAGTCCACACAAACTTCTTGTTCCTCTTTTGCAATTCCTTGATCGAAATTTCTATCTTCTAAAAACCCTCGAAGAACCGTCGATAGTATCTCACTAAACCCATGAAGCTACGCACTTCGGGGATATTCTTCAATGCAGTCCATTCCATAATATCCCTGACCTTTGTTGGATCCACAACGATACCTTCGCCGGAGATGACAAGCCCTAAGTAGTGAATCTTCGATTGAGAAAATGAGCATTTAGACAATTTCCCATACAATTTGTTCTCTCGTAGACACTGTAGTACCATGCGCAAGTGCTCAGCATGCTCCTCAATCATCTGAGAATAAATCAAAATATTGTCAATGAATACTTGGACAAACCTATCCAAGTATTCGTGGAACACCCCATTCATCAAAATCATAAATACCCCTGGGGCATTCGTTAGTACAAACGGTAAAACATTGAACTCATAATGTCCAAACCTCATCTTAAAAGCGGTCTTAGGGATGTCTTCCTCCTTGACCTACAACTGGTGATACCCTAATCTCAAGTCAATCTTTGAAAAAACCATTGTGCCTTTCATATTATCAAACAGATAATCAATTCTTGGTAATAGATATTGATTCTTGATCGTTTCCTTGTTCAATTGAAGGTAGTCAATTGAGAGTCTCCATGACCCATCCTTCTTCTATATAAAAATAGCATGTGCACCCCATGGTGACACACTTAGACGTATGAGTCCTAGGTCCAACAAATCCTTCAGTTGCATTTTCAACTCCTACAACTCCGAGGTTGACATTCGATAAGGCGTTCTTGCTATTGTTTCAATCCCTAGTTTTAGGTCTATGGTAAATTCCAATTCCCTCTCAGGCAGAAACCCTGGTAACTCCTCTAGGAAGACATCCACAAATTCTCATACTACCGGAAGGTTTTCTAATACTTTTGCCACGCCCTTTTCATTTAACGCAAGGATCGCATAAAGCTTACATCCCTTGGGCATTCTCTTCCATACCTACAAGGAAGAGATGAACCTTGGGGAGACTCCCCGGTTCCAACCTACCATCACGTGTCTCTATCCCTCGTCATCAACCAAGCTCAATCATTTCGTCTTACAGTCGAGTAGCACATCATGCGATTCCAACCAGTCCATATCGATCACGATGTCATAAGACCCTAAGGTTGTGACGTACAGGTTGGCCCTAGTGACAAACTCTCCTAGATTAAGGCTATAGCTCGTAACCTTCCCACCAACCTTCTATTTGGCTCCCAAATCCATTTCTACAAAGCTAAACTCGTCTTGTTCAATTGCCTTTACTTTAATTCATTTTAGCGTTGTACTAGAAATGAAACTCTCTGTAGGACCTAGATCTATAAAAATACTAAGGGTATGGTCAGCAATGGTACCTAACGTCTCGAGCACAGTCAACTGGTGCTCTGCCTGGCAGTTATTCACCGCTGCATGAATCTGATGGGCCTTTCCCAACTCTCCCATGGTAGTGGGACCGATTGATCTAGATGCTCTAGTATTCTCCACTAGGTAGTCATGCTGGTAATGTGACTCCCCACATGTCCAACACCCTTTCTTTGGTCCAATACTCATGGTACATGAAGTAGAATTTGATGGCCCACCGACCTAGAACCCTAGTTTGTTCTGCTGAACGAGCCTAAACTGCTGTTATTGGTGGTTTTTTTGTCCTCGGTAAGAATTCCATTGCTGAGGAATTAGTCACCAAGGTGTAGTGAAATTGAATCCTCTCTGGAAGCCACGATATCCTGGTGCATGTCTAGCCGGTGTCTAATGTTGTTGCGCACCATATGACACTTGCCCTATTAGTCTCATTGGATTCATGCTCTGACCCCTGCTGATAAGATCCTCCTCTTCTATGAGGGCCTTTTGGACAACATCATGCAAGGTTTGAGGCATCAGAATCCTAACCTTTGCACGAATGCTGACATTAAGGTCAAACACGAACCTGTTGACCTTAATTTTCTCAGTATTCAGGTGTGGAGCATACCGAAGAAGCTCCATGAAATGGGCCTCATACTCGAGCACTATATGAGCACCCTATTGCAAGGTGTTGAACTTGTTTAGATGACACTCAATGAATTCCTCAAATAAATACCTCTCTCAGAACCGTTCCTCAAACAGTTCCCATGACACGTCTTCGACGACCATGTTCAATTGTGGCAGGAGTGTATTCCACCATAGAATAGTGCTCCCCTTCAATTGAAAGACCGCCATGCAGACCTTCATGTTGGAGGTATAGTCACAAAGTGAAAAAAATATTGTCATATTCTCCAACCATGCCTTGGCAGCTGCACCGTCTGGGGCACCAAAGAACTAGAGAAATTTGACCTTCTCAAGTTCATGGTGAATTCTACCAGTACCGACCGGAGCGCATGGTGGACCCTCGGGGGGTGTCAATGCCCTAGACTCATCTCTATTCAAATGGTTTATCAGTGCCTCGGGCATCTTCTGAAAGGAACTCATCATCCCAACCACATCTCCCACAACTATCTATTCCTTCCTGCCAACTTGTTCATCTCCCTGGGGGTTAGACCCCTCAAGCGTAGATGCTATGGGAGGCGTAACACCTCCTCCCCTAGCACCCTGTCATTTTCCTCCGTGAAATCCTCTAACCATGATTACCTACACAAATACAATCAACGTAATTAGCAACCTTATAATCGAACATCTAATCAACGAAAGTCGTAGTGATCCCAAGTCGGGGGTCAAACCTCGCTCTGATACCATATGTAATGACCCTCATCATTATGACGACATGTGACACAACCCATACATTTTTTTTTTTTTAAGTTAATTTTCGCAAAACACATAACGACATAAGGTACAAAATTATTCACCACTAAAGAAATTAAAACATTCGTCAAAGATAATTTATAACTAGGGTTAGAATAAACTCTATCTGGTGACTCTTCATGATGGTCATGTAATCAAGCATATCATGTGATAAGTACACCCCACAAAAATAAAAAATTGAGAATAATAAAAACAAGAAGTAAATTGATTAGAAAAATTCAAGGTAGATTTTAAATTCATGCTTCTATTTCAGATCAGAAATAGTAACATCAGTATATAACTCCTTAGCATAAAAAGTATACATTTACGTTGTATACAACAATTCAATCTTTAACCTTTAGTCATTAAAACTACTAAGATATCATTCGAAATCAACATTTAAACATACCTCTATGATACGATAAGTAATTCACTCCTTATGTGATTTAAACACTATAATGTCATTCGTTGATTAAATATACAATATATAACATACATGGCATGCATTGCATGGATACACAAAATTTTGAAGGATTTTGTCTAAAATCAGATCGAAAGTTTTTTCTAACAGTCTAATCATAAAATAACCATTGTTCAACTCTGGAATTAAATTTTACTTGTTGTCTTATCGCAACAATCAGATAACAAATTAATTCACTCTCGTTAAGTTAGACATGAAGTAATAGATCTTGACACCGACGGTGAAAAAAATTCCTACAAAAATTTGGAGGATGACACCAAGAAAAAAAAAAGGCCAACGGAATCATTGAGGTAGGTGGATTCCGCTCAAGGTTAAACCACTAAGTATCCAGAAGATCCTGACCTACCCAAGTGCATCTGTCATAATCTTTCATCAATCCAGTGGTAAATATTTAGATGCACATACTATAGTTTATTTTTCTTTTGTTTTAAAAGAACTTGTGATAGAAATGCAACTCCAATAAATGACAAGAAATATGGTATTAACTGAAAATGGGTTAATGAAAGGCTACCACCTCCCAAGTCTCAGTTTTCCTTAAGGTGAAAAAGGTCAATATACTCAATCATTTAAGATCAAGCCTACGAGTCCATAATCTTTACTATCTCCATTGAAAAGTGCAGCTTGATATCAATCATGATATGAGCACAAATTTAGTATTATAAATAATCGAGGACAACTGCACATTTACTACTTTACCATGAAATATGTAGTTATAGTTATAGCGAAAAATGTATTCCAATTGATAACTATTCAAGTACTGTCCAGTTGATGCATTCGCTTCCTTACTCATAGAACCAAGTGTGACTTGTCCACTCCATTGATCCTAGATGGGGAAAATAATGATGATTTGTTTTCAATCTGGTTGAATATGTACGCTGATTTTTAATATTAGTGTTTCTAAAACTGAGAGTATATGAATTATCCAACTGGACAACAAGTTATCAACATGATGCCAAAATTCAAAATTTGATGCCAAAGGTAATTATTTTCATGAGTGGAAGCACAATAATGAATATATATATATATATATATATATATATAGTAAGCACAAAAATGATAGTAGTAATAAAATCGCAGAGAATAGATACATTAAGCATAGTAATCAAACGTCTGACTGTCATGATTATCACGGGGAAGCACAATAATGAATATATATATACAGTAAGCACAAAAATCACAGTAGTAATAAAATCGTAGTGAGTAGATACATTAAGCACAGTAATCAAAATGACTGACTATCACAATCATCATGAGAAAGCACAAAAATCATTCACGCAGAAGGTAAAAATACAGTAAAGAAACGCAATGAATCATGCCCAATACATTGTTGGGTGGGTAACACGAATTTTATGAGGAAAGGAACAAAAATATGGTTCAGCAAAGGAAAACAATGCAGGTTTACACCCCATCAATGCAAAGAAGGTATGAAATCTCTGGGCTATGAAAAATGGAATCGACTGAGTAAAAACCACAAAAATTGTTGAGCAATAAGGAGGAAATTTCATTGTACACAGTGAGGAATTGGTTGGGCAGAGAAATTATCCTTCACTTATTATCCATGCACACAAAAACAAGACATTTGAATCTAAATCCTTAACACTGGAGTGAAATATAGTTAATTTGGCTCTTGGATGACTGCTCAGGCACAAACTAATAACTTAAAGGATAAGAAAAAAAGATAAAAACACAAATTCCTTATATTAAAAACAATAAAAATGCAGAGTAAAATAAAATAATGGCCTGTAAACCAAACACAGTCTTCCTTGGTAATAATACGACGCGGTAATAATCCCAACCAAAACCAGAAACTACAATGAAACATAGTAATAAAACAAAGCTCAGAAATAGAAATTTAGTGACCCTTTTGTGATTTCACACGACGCACTATCACCCATATAAAAATTTGTATGCATAACTAAATAAGCCTTTTTCTTTTAACAACATCTATGCAAGCGAGCTTTCGACAATAAAGAAATGCATGAACAATAAATTGAGCTATTATTTAATACAAATTATGAACTTGCATACCATAGCCAAATGTGAATTATCGGAAGTGATTGTCCTGTGCTCGTGCTCCATCCAACTCCGTCGTGCCGACCGATGAGACCTCACCGATACCTCCCAGACAACGCTACGGGTACTCTTCTTCCCCCAGAGCCCCCCAAGCCATAAAGGGGCCACGAACACAATACCATATAATGATATCACTCAACTCACCTCACAAGGTAGAGCTACCACTCGTTACCCGAGTTGGGAATCCCAACTCCCACAAGAGAAAGTTCAGTCAAGATAAAATTTCAGCAGCGTAACATTACGCAAGCCAGATCTGATCCATTCTCCCCCTCTGCCATATATTTTATAAAATTTATTAGTCAATAGTTTCCCAAACTCCCATTAGATTCATTTTTCATTTATTTAACTAGGGAAAACCTCCCCCATACACATGTCGCCTGATCCCCTAGTTTCATTAGAAAATCAATTTATTAATTAATTAAATATTCTTATTTCCCTCACCCACCTAAAAGTGTTCCTAAAAACACTCCTCGGTGTCCCAATATCCCCTTACAATTCTTAAATGACTTATTCCTTACTTAATTCCTAGTTGAGTTCATAAATAGAAAGTCCCATAAGCTAGATTACTTACTAAGTTGGACATTTCCTTTTTTCTTTAAGTTTCCCCTTTTTTTAAGTTTCCCTCTTTTTCCTTTTTAACTAAAAATCAATTTATCAAGTGTAGATAAAAACAACCATTTACCCTTTTAATAAATTTAATCCTCCATTATAATTTTTACTTTAATAATTAAATTTTGAATTTCTTACCCCCCCTTCTTGTTACATGTTTATTTAGTTTTTTTCTTTATACACATGTTCTACTTAGACCTAGGTTTTAATTTCACTAGATTGAGTGAAATTTTTTAAGGGAACTTTTAGGTATTAAACTTTACTCATACCATCAACTATTTTAAGGTCGACCAGGTCCTAAGGAGGCATAGTTTTTTAGGCATAGGGTTTATTAACTTACCAGTTAAAATCACGACATGCCCTTTAGGACGCACTAAGTGCTCCAAGGGTGTCACTCGCCTCTTTCCATTTTCTTTGCGTGACATGCCCTTCAAGACGCACTACATTCTCCAAATGTGCCACTCACCTATTGAATGAATTTGGTAGACGTCAAACCCCTGGAGTCAATACTCCATCCGGTGATATTGTGGGAGACTAAGGGCCTCTAAGGCATAAGGACCTTACCTTATTGTGCACCCCTTAGAATCATCGTGAGTGACTGTCATGGTCTACCCTAAAAACATTGTGGGTCTTCTCGAATTATGTAATTGTTAACCTATAGTTTGAGCCACGATGAGAGTGCTAGTAGGTTGTGGCAGGGCTACTTCCACACCTCTCCCTCAATGTCTCTAGTTGTTGTGCATGACCCCTTTACTCCAAATGTGAGCCTGGTCAGCAAGATATCATCAACCTGCATCCATCAACGAATCATGTCAGTAATGACAATCAACATCATAATATATGTACATATGTCACATCAACAACATTCAAACCTTAACAGTCCACTCCCTGACTCGATCTGGAGTCCAAGGGGTTTCATCGATGCCTCGACATTCTCAACGTCCAAAGTCCTGCACACTCAGGAGAACCCAGTCAATAGCACCTGTCGATGTAAATATAGAAAAAATAACATATCATCAGATACACAATATTTCATAATCATAATCAAAACAACCAATAGTATAATGATTCGGATCACTTGCACGCAAGTGCCCTCAAAGAATAAGTCTGCTCAGTGTGCGCAAGAGAGGGATGTTACAATATATCTGAGCTAGCTCACATATATGTATATCTGAGCTAGCTCACACATATAGTATATGTGAGCTAGCTCACACATAGTGTATGTGAGCTAGCTCACACATATAGTATATGTAAGATAGCTCACACATATAATTTCAAAGAGAATTTGATTATATGTAATATGAATACATCCCAAAGATGAAATATTTAAATGGTTTTTGAAGAATGACTTAATATATGTGTAGATTTGTGTTTTCTCCTTGTAGATGAAAGATTATATGAGAACATCTATTCCACCGCAGAAAGAGGAGATAAGTATTTTCTGGAAGAATGGTTTTTAAAATGGAGATTTGTGAACTTTCATAGATATAAATAATTTCTTGGAAGAATGGCTTAATATGGAGATTTATGAGTCCTTTAATTTGAAAGGGCATTATGAAATTTGATTATATGACCACTGTAGAAGAGGAGAGAAGTATTTTACTGCTAAGGAGATTAGTATTTTACTGCTGAGTAAATAAGATCAAATAAGATCACCTGGAATGAGAATTTCACCTCAAGGATTTGGGACTTTATCCACAAGGAGATAAGTATTTCATTGGAATAATGACTTAATATGGAAATTTGTGAACTTTCTGCATACACAATTTTATATTTATTTTCATATTATTATCTAACTCTGAACACAAAAATTTCTTACCAAGAACACAATTTTTCTATTTAATATTTTTCAATATTTTAGATAAGATTTTACAAATTGTTTAAATCATGTATGCTTAATGTTGAGAGTAACTATTTTGGAAGTTTTGGAACTTTGTGATGGAAATTTGGTTTAAAAAAAGTGTCAAAAAAATGTAATAAAAAGAGAGGGAAAATCTTAAATCTATTTAACCCTGGTTGGGTATGTTATTATTCCTTATTGTTTATTTAATATTTAATTAAAGTATTGTTGGCAGCCATTTTGCATTTTTATCTTTTCCTTACACGCTGCCCACACAAGGGTTTTGAACCCTCAATACTCGTCGAAATTCTTTAAACAAAACGACACTATTATTGTTCGCTTTCGCACACCTGCTTTTCATTTTCATTTTCACGACTGCAAGCGTGAAAACCTTGAGTTGGAAGTCATTTTGATAGCGTTAAAATCATCACTAGATTATTAAGAATACTCTTATTCATGTGGTCATTTCACCTCTAACTCAATAATGGTCATACATTTGGCAAGACACCAAACCTTTATTCACTTTGCATTTTTGTTGATATGGTTTCAATTTATAAATTCATCATGCAATGAATTTTGGTGTCTTTGATTAAATCCTCGGTACAATGGTTTCATACAACGCATTAATTTTATGATTAAATCTTTGGTGCAATATTCGACATGTTGTTTTGTTTTTAATCATACACATACTATTGTTGATTTAACATACAGACCAATTGTTGGTTATGAACACTATGGTTTTCAAATAGTTATTTGATATTGGGTCAAAAATTTTTGGTTATGTATGTTATGGCTTTCGATGGGTATATGAATAATCCATTTGATATTTGGTGTACAAAGATTTGGATTGTGATGTGAATGATTTGAATTACCAAGGCGTCGTTGATTGTACATGTCAAAATGAATGTTTTGCATGGTTTCAATTCATTCCACCACCCTCTCACGCATAGGAATTAACACCTGCCTTGCATCTCGGGCTACCTCTGCTTGTTTTGAGAAAAATGTGGGAGTTGGTCCCGTGTCTACCCTGTCCAACCCCCTCACCGTTTACCCTGCTGACTGTGTGCTCTCTCTTATGGCTCCTGTAGTGTGCATAGAACCCAATGGCGTCCAAATGTTGTTGTTATTTGATAACACTCGTGAGGACCTGGAGAGTAATGTCTGGTTATTTTTCATTCAAAAATTTGAGGGTTTCAACCTCGCGGTCGCTCAGTAGTTTGCCCTCACATTCGATGGATGCAGGGCCAAAGTTGGAGACATCCAACTCGAATTGAACGAAGAATTCCTCAGCTCAGCCATGGGTTTTCTAGCTAAAGGGTAGAGGTGGTTTAAGAATTCGAAGGTGGATGAAGTGCCATGGTTGCTCCTTTTTACCTCAAGAAAATTTATCAGTTGTGATAAAGCTATGCCAGTCACGGCCCTTAAGTCTAGGTAGAATGATTTATTGGCCATTATTAAGAAATTTGTTACTTGCGAAGGTAGATATGGTTTAGTGTTTCTTTACCATCTCCGACTGCTTATGAATTTCATAGATTTCCCTTTGAATATACCTCACTACCTCCTACACAATCTGTATAAAATGGCTAAACGATTTAAGAGGGAAAAGGCTGACTCCAACCTCTTCCATCACTGTTTGATTAAAATCATTATTGTTCATTAGTTGAGGTTGAGTGGTGACTGTTGGGAAGTTTTCTTATTGGGGAATGGCTCTACAATTCCTGAATGTGGTCAAGTGGACAAGATTGTGGTCACCGAAACCCTTGTCGGGCATGTCATGCCACCTCCTACACTCTTACATGTTGTTGAACCTTCGACCTACCCCACCGATGATCACCCTGACACCATGCCTAACTCATGTTTAAAAGACAATGCTAAGACTGTTAAGAGGCCTGCAACAAAAAAGGGCAGGGGTAATACAGATGTCAACAGCAAAGGTAAGAAGGCTGCACGCTGGGTATCTAAGTGTGCTTGTAACAAGCCCAAACAAAACACAGACCAGAAGCCTATTTTTTTGAGTGAACATTCGGATTATGAGATTGAGCGATTTTTGACCGAAGAGTACCCATACTCACACGGCCTCTGTTCTGTTGAACCCTATGCCTACGTATCCAACCTCCCACAGTGCCTTAAGGCTGACCCTAACTTCCCTGGGATCAAGTTTGACAGTGGAACCCCTGGTAATTTAAAAGATTCCTCACCTGTAGTGACTCGGCCCGATCAATCACAGTGCACTGAATGAAACTCTTGGCTCAAACGATACTATATAGATGTCCCTCCGTTGAAATCCCGAATTAAGTCCTTGGAAGACCGGGTGACTGTGTTGTCTAAGGAAAATGATAGACTGCAAGCTAACGATAAGAGACAAAAAACCATAGGCTCTATCGTGTTCAAAAATGTTGAGGCAGCCACTACCATTGTTAATTCAAAGTTAGACTGACTGAATCGTATCTCTACAGCCAAGATATGATATTTCAACAATGTTTTTAGAACGATTCTGCTTATTTTGAATTAGCAAGAATGATTTCTTTTTAAATTAGCATAATTGATTTGGTTTGTTTTGAATTGGCATAAATGATTATGTTTGCGTTGAATTAGTACAAAAGATTTGTTTGATAAATCCAACATAGTTTTGTTTTGATTGGATTGATTCAATATGATTTCGTTTGGTTTGTTTTAGCATAAATGATTTGGTTTTTTTTAGCAAGAATGATTTATTTGTTTTGAATTATTAATAAAGGATCTATTTGATTGGCCGTATACATTTATGTTACCATTTGGATTAATTTAAAACGATTTTGTTTGTAAATATGACCAGCTACAAAATCGTGAGATTCTGTAGCTAGTCATAAAATTTGGATTTTTGTTGATTTTACAACTAAACACTATCTAAAATTGTTTATTCTTGTCCCTCTACAGGTACACATGAATTTCAATGGGAATTGGATCTGTTGTGGCAGTTTAGAACATGCTTTTTGTTACATAGTTTTGGTTTAGGTTGTTAGTCTTAGTTAGAAATAGAGATTTGGGAGATTGTTCCCATATCTTTTGCAAACAGTTTTGATGATTTCCATAGGGAATGTTTCACCCTGTGGCCTTTATATACTTATTATTTTTTGTAAACAACCCATCACTGTTGGGAGAACAGAGACTATGGACTGATGATTTATACAGACTCGAATGGAAGTGGATTTGTTGTACGGATTTAGCTTCAATTTATCTTACTTTTGTTCAAGTTTATGTGCATTTTAATTTGCAATCAAATTATTGACTACTTTAGATATCAAGATTTGTTACAAGTTGATGCGTTATGATTCGATGTATTGTCCATGTTTGATGTATCTCATTTTACTTACAGCAATTACCCTGTTTTAATTTAATGAATAGAAGGTTAATCTTCTTGGTTAAATGAGAAGTTATGCACAAATCTTCGCACTGGGATTTATCTAAATGTGATGATCTGTGAAATATAAAATTGTTGTTGTTATATCTCTTGTTTGTTCTATCATTCGTATTCAAGAGTGTCGTTGATTCCTGTTTACGAGAAGCTTGTTGGAAAATTTGATGCRGGTTTCCCCCATCAAACAGCTGAATCGAGTATTATGCACAGGACAAATAGGAAGCGCTACTTCAGGTCAGTTTGTTATTTGCAATTTAATAGTTAATTAATTTGAGAATTCTCTGTAGTTTAGATAGATATATATTACAGATTGTTATCTTCATTGCTTAGTTAGGTAGTTGTTGATTTATTTCTTTTTCATAAAATTTATAAAAATCCAAAAATAATAGCTTCGCTGTCATAAGACAATTTACAAATGATTTTGCAAATTTCGATCAAAATTTTTATTTTGTAAATGTTGTATATATAATCAAGATTTAATTGCATCGATAGTTGAACATTTAATAAGTAGAATTATTGTTTTATAATATTAGTTAGTAAACTGTATATATATGTTTTAGATTTGTATATAGTTTGTTGTAGCTTCTTTTTTCACTTAGATTAGTTTCTTTAGCTTAGTTTTTCTTTCATTTTCCTAGGACTTAGATCGTCCAACGTTGCCGCTAAACCCGTTAGAGTGGATTATTCCAAACGTCTTGGGTTATTTAGAGAACCCCGGACCGGATCCACTCCTCCAGTTGACGAGTGGTCAATTTCGCCCGTCAACAAATGGCGCTAGAAGGAGGGCCTGAAATTTATTAATGGCACGAGGCGGGCGTAAGACTCCTCCACCACCCAACCGCTCACCTATAGTGACAAGAAGTCATTCAAATGACAACATCGTCCCTCAAACAACAACCACATCAAACGACGATCTACGGATCATAGTTGAACCAGTAACCCCAAATCCTACAGGTGGTGATGTACAGGAGATTGTCCAACAATCTCTCATAAGAACACATAGTTCCTTTGCCCGTTTAAGGCAACCAAATCGACCTTTGGACCAACCATTAGATTTATCTAATATCAGAGAACAACTTGGAGGCCCTAACCTCACTTTAAACCCTACAGATCCAATCCTCACTCCTACTGCAGGAGGATCTGGAATACCACCCTCACCACCTCCATCATCCCCTTCTTCTTCTGGAGAAGACTCTTCTGATGAAGGCAGTTCCTATTCCCAACCTTCCACACTGCCTACACCAATGGCCAACCAGAACAATCCTGCAAGACATTGGCTCGACCAAGATGTAGTAGCCGTACCCGGGCCTCAGCATCCCTTACCCAAACATCCAGAGAAGTGGATCCCCAAGTTTGACCCTGACTCTAAACAGATCGCTAAAGATCACATTAAAAAGTTTATGTTATCCATTAGACTCCGTAATGTCGAGCACAAAGACGTATTCTGTATATTGTTCCCCTATACTTTCGAGGGTAATTCCTCTACCTGGTACTTTTCCCAGCAGCCCCATACCATCGTGTCATGGGAGAAGTTCGAATCCTTCTTTCTTGAGAAGTTTGGAGAAGATAAGTCCCCAGAAGTTCTAGTCATGGAGATTTCTAGTCTAAGAATGAACCCCAAAGAGAAAATCAAAGACTTTAACCAGAGATTCTTAACACTAAAAAACTGAATCCCTACATATTCGATGCCTGCTGAGAATCTTATCATAGAATACTATACTAAAACCTTGCATCAAAGTATAGTCATTTGGGTAAAGAGATCTAATAAAGCCACATTGTTAGAGGCCAGTCAGATTGAGAAAGACATCCTTAGTTTAAAAGACACTACTAGCAACGAAACAGAGACTATTTCATCTTCCAAAAAGAAAATTGAAATCCTCCCTAGACCTGCTCAAAATAAAACACCACCTGAAAGCTCGGATTTAAAAAACTTAACAAAATTCGTTCAAAAACTGGCGAATCAAGTTATAGATTTGAAAAGGACGGCCAAAGAAGCTTCTTCGAGCAAAGGGCCTTATAAACCCCCGTTTAGGAGGCCTTTTCCCACCAACCGATCTAATCCAAATATCGAGGGCCTGAATCTAGAAAGCCTATAATTCACCATTCAAACAATTCTAGAAGCCTAGGATAACTTGATGCCCCCTAAGATCCCTGAGGAAGTAGTTGAACAAGAGATAGCTAAAGAAGAAGAATCTTCTCCAAACGTTTTTGTACACTTCTCAGATAGCATTTTTCAATCTAATTTTGAGACAGTACATCCCTACAATACTAGGAGTAAGACATCAAACAAACCTTCTTCTGAAAACACTACGACTTTGCCCCCAAAACAGTCTAAGCTAGCTGAGACTAAACATAATCATGCAAACCCTAACTTAGATTATAATTTATTTGAAGATCTAAAAAAGTTAAGGGCTAACATTTATGTTTGTGAATTATTAAAATTTTCATTTCTGCTACAAAAAATGTTGCAAAATATTGCAGAGAATAGCAAAAACGGTAAACCAAGCGGTAACAAAGTTGTTCAGAATAACCCAAAAGTTCCTCAAAAGGCTTATGCTAAGAACAATTCTGATCCTCACGATAAATGAAGCCTTCTTGTAAATAATGTAACAAATGTAGATAAATTAGTTTTAGAGGCTGCGAGTAAAAAGCCACAAGCTTCCACCATTAGTACTCGCAGAAATGTACCTCCATTTTTGTTAACTTTCGAAATATTTAATAGAAACGTGCACAATTGTATGGTATATTCAGGAGCGTCATCCAAAGTGATGTCGTGGTCTGTATGTCAGAAGATTAATGTTGAATTTGAACCATCCACCTTAAAAATCATCCAACTTGATCGAACTAGTGTTAAAGTTATAGGCGAATTAAGGAATGTGCTTATAAGATTATCGTCTAACCCTAAAGTTCATCAAGTGATTGATATTATTTTTGTGGATATTCTAGAATTTTATGGTTTGTTTCTAAGAAGAGACTGGTCGGAGCAGCTACATGTCTATTTTGCGACGGATTGGTCTCACCTATGGCTGCCTGAGAACGGCAAACCCAACAAGATCAAGGTAAATCGTGAACGCTGCCTAAACCTCACAGTCACATATTTAAATGATCCTAATGAACCATTTACACCTTCTGCCGATTCACCCGAAATACACGTGATGGATACCTTTTTCAACAATTTCATGGTCGAAACTTCAACTATCACTAACCCGAAACAGCGGTCCGAGATTGTGGCATATATGCAGCCAACAGTTTCTACACAATGGTCTCATGCACCCGATAAAAATCAAATATGGTCTCTTTACTTTGACGGTTCAAAGTCCAAAGAAGGAGTTGGTGCGAGCTGCGTTATTATTGATCCAGCAGGTAAGAGATTCTATCCACTGTCTGTCTCCACATCTTAAAAGCTACCAATCTGAGGTATGAAATTTAATGAATAAGTTTTCTTCTTTCAACATAAATTCTATTCCTAGATTGAATAATTTTGAAGCTGATTTATTAGCTAACGTAGATTCCAAACTCTTTCCTACAGAAGGATTTTCCCCGAATGCATTCTCCGTCGAACTGTTGTTCAGGCCATCCATTCCCGACAACATCACGAATTGGAGAGCCTTCGACGACGATCAACAAATTATCAGTTTCCTGCATATGGAAGAAAATTTCCAAGGCACGGTGATCGACGAATTCACTCATGAAAACAATCTGTGTGATTTCACGGTAATACCAGATCCAAGATCTCCTAAATCTTCATCGGACATGGTAAATTTGATCCCTAAATCTGTAGTTAGATTAGAAAAATTTTACGATCTTCAAAACAAATTCAAAAAATTGGTCAACTGTAAAACAAATAGTTCCTCTTTATCGTATAAAAAAATAAACTTGGGAACTAATGATAATCCACAGTGCATTAATTTAGGGGTGGGGTGTTCTGAACAAGAGAAATCCATCTTTATTAAATTGTTTAAAGAATTCAAAGATTTTTTTGCATGGACATATGATGACCTTAAAACTTTTGACCCTAACATCATACAACACGTCATTCCTATGAAACCTCAAACCTTGTCGTTTAAACAAAAGTTAAGAAAAATACACCCTAAGCTCGAACCGACCGTAAAAAAAGAATTAAATAAACTCCTGAATGCTAATATAATTTTCCTAGTTAGTCACATGCAATGGGTTTCTAACCTTGTCCATGTCTGGAAAAAGAGTGGTGAAATCCGACTATGCGTCGATTTCTAAAACCTTAATCGAGCGTTTGATAAAGACAACTACCCTGTCCCACCCATGGAACAGATCCTTCAATAGGTATATGGTTCTGAAAGACTATCCTTATTGGATGGTTTTTCAGGGTACAACCAAGTCCTGATGTCTCCTCCAGACCAACTTAAAACTACCTTCCGCACTCCGTGGGGCACCTACGCTTATAGGAAAATGCCCTTTGGATTCATTAATGTTGGTGCCACTTTCCAGAGAACGATGGACATCGCTTTTTGAGGATTAATCAATCAATCCATTATAGTTTACTTAGATGATGTTACTTTATTTTCCAAAAAAAAAACTGATCAACTAGCTCATTTAAGAGTCGTTCTACAGCGATGTCGTAAATATGACATTTCCTTGAATCCTAAAAAATCTATCTTCGCAGTAGAACAAGGTAATCTCTTAGGATTTATTATGTCAAGCAAAGGGATAATTATCGACCCTGAAAGGACTCAAGTCATCTCGAAACTTCCCCCTCCCTCATCCAAAAATTCTATGCATTCTTTCTTAGGCCAGATAAATTTTGTCAGGAGATTCGTCCCCAGTTTTTCAGAAATGGTAAGACCTTTACATAATTTAATTAAGAAAGACGTGCAATACCATTAGGGACCCTTATAAAATCACGATTTTAATTCAATAAAAAAGGCCATAATAGACGCTCCCTCTCTCCTGAGCCCTGACTTTTCGCAAGACTTCACACTCTACGCATTTGCTTCTGACCGCTCCTATGTTGTTGTCCTAACTCAAAAGAACATTGAAAACAATGAAGTCCCAATTGCCTTTATGAGCTCTAGTTTCAAAGGCGCGGAACTTAATTACCCAGTATTATATCAACAAGCCTACGTTGTTTTTAAAGAAGTAAATCACTTCCGCTCTTATCTTTTGAAATCTAGGACAAAAATTATTGTCCCTTACCCAGCCGTCAGAAATCTGTTAGTGCAGAAAGAACTAGGCGAAAAGAGAGCGAGTTGGGTTACCTCCTTACAAGAGTATGACATAGAAATCACCCCAGCACAAATAGTGAGAGGCCAAGGGTTATGCAAGTTAGTCGTTGACTCAGTAGTAGGACAGCAAGAAGAAAACGATATGTCAAACCCAGGACAGCACAATCAAAATTCAATCTGTTGTCCACAAAACTCTGTCAGTCCCTGGTATGACGATATAAAATTATGTCTTGAACATGGGTCAACCCCCTGTCACCTAGATCTCACTAAAAGAAGAGAGTTAATATTAAAATATGCCTCCTTTCAGTTGAATAATGGTATTCTGTTTCATCAAAATCTTGATGGAGTACTAATGCGTTGTCTTGAGAAAGATGAAGCAGAAAAGGTCTTACTAGAATTGCACGTAGGAGAAGCTGGTGGGCATTTTGGTGGGGATACCACTGCCCATAAATTTCTAAGAGTAGGTTATTACCGGCCTACACTATTTAGATATGCTCATGCCTTGTGTCGCAAGTGTATTATTTGTCAAAAAGCATCCGGGCGGATACAAAAACCAGCCTTTCCTTTGCAACCTGTTTTAGTAGACTCCCTTTTTCAGCAGTGGGGTCTTGATATTATAGGTCCAATCAATCCTCCATCCTCACAACAGCATAAGTTTATCATAATAGCCACAGATTACTTCACCAGGTGGTCTGAAGTTGCCCCATTAAGAGTTGTAAATACCAGTCAGGTAATTATTTTTTTAAATTCGAATATTATTACTCGTTTTGGTATCCCTAAATGTTTGGTATTCGATAACGCTTCTTATTTTTCGTCTCTTGAGATGAGTGAGTTCGCTCTAGAAAAGGAAATTAAATTGAAGTATTCTGCCAGCTACTACCCCCAGGGCAATGGATTGGCAGAATCAACAAATAAGAATCTGATTAAAATCATCAAGAGAACGGTATCCGAAAATCACAAAAATTGGCATAATGCACTATTAAACGCAATCTGGGTTGATAGAGTAACACCGAAAAATGTTGTAGGTAACTCTCCCTTCTTTCTCATCTATGGAAAAGAAGCAATTTTTCCACCACATATTCTTCTTCCCTCACTACAGCTATCATAGAAAATACAAGAAGAAAATTGCCCTCCTTTGGAGAATCAAATTAACGTTCTAATAAAACTAGAAGAGGTAAGGGCTCAAGCAAAATGTAAGTTGGATCAACGTCAACTAGTGGTCAAAAGCTGGTTTGATTCCAACTCTGCCTCTGATAGGAACTTCGAAGTAGGTGACCTTGTCCTAAAATGGGACAAAACACACGAGGGAAAGGGAGAGCATATGAAGTTTCAGAACTTATGGCTAGGACCGTTTTTAATTTCTAAGAAATTGGGTCCCAGCTCTTTCTGATTACAAAGTCTGGAGGGACAGCCAGACACCTATCCGGTGAATGGCCAATCTCTGAAAAGATATTTTGCTTGATGACAACCCTGTGTATATTGTGTAAATATTTTTCTTTTGTTTGCTTTTCTTTTGTTGTTTTGGTTTTGGTTTTTCTCTGACGCTTATCAGTTTTTTCCCTTTGGAAATACACATACATGTGTTATGAACTGTTCGGACAAAGAAAACAGAAAATTCTTTCTCTAAAATGACTACTAAAAAACTGTCTAAACATCAATTATAATATACTTATGAAATTTACAGCCTTTTTGAGGGAAGACTGTTGTTTGAAAGAAGTTTATTGATTTCAATCTATAAGTGAAGCATGTCACGATCATCCATTATCTTCTTACACTGTCCCTGTTCCTTAAGGGAATAAATCAGAAGATGTCTCCCTGCTTTTGAAGGTCGGTTTTGTAAACAAACCATCTTTGAATCTTAATGAAGGACAGTTTTAAAAAATTCTTTCAAGGTTTGTAAAAATATGTCTAAAATATCATAATTTTCAGCGTCACCCCGCTCAATTATATATCTTTAAAAACTAAACAAATCATAAAAGAGTTGTGGGACGTGCTTGTAAACCCGTCGGGATATTGAACAAGTCTACTGGCAGCGGGTAAATGCATGCATGACGCCAAGACAACTTCATCGAGGTACTGAACAGGCCCGCTAGCAGCGAAGCAATGTCGGGTATATGAAAATTTGCAAATATGGAATCTCTTGACCTTAAAATGTCCTTTATTTTGATATGGAACTTCTTGGCAGGATACGGATATCAGAGTGGGTTAAATGGAAACCCTGTCGAGGCTATGGACGCCTACTGGAAGCAGTGGCTCTGTCAACAGTATTGGAGATTTATCTTTAATATCATGACTCGCTTGTCTTAAGACTATTATCAATTTTCATCTTTTAAGCACAGCTGGAATTCTTTGATTAATGATGATGTTTAAACAATTTTCTCGTTGTTTTTGAGTTGGAATTATTCTCATTATCATAATCTGGATTTGCTCTTATGGCAGAGATAATTGCATCTACCAGTGTGTCACCATTGTTGGCAGACATTTTTCATTTTTATCTTTTCCTTACAAGCTACCCACACAAGGGTTTTGAACCCTCAATACTCGTCGCAATTCTTTAAACAAAATGACACTATTATTGTTCGCTTTCACACACCTGCCCTTCATTTTCATTTTCACGACTGCAAGCATGAAAACCTTGAGTTGGAAGTCATTTTGATAGCGTTAAAATCATCACTAGATTATTAAGAATACTCTTGTTCATGTGGTCATTTCACCTCTAACTCAATAATGGTCATACAGTTGGAAAGACACCAAACCTTTATTCACTTTGCATTTTTGTTGATATGGTTTCAATTTATAAATTCATCATGCAATGAATTTTGGTATCTCTGATTAAATCCTTGGTACAATGGTTTCATACAACGCATTAATTTTATGATTAAATCTTTGGTGCAATATTCGACATGTTGTTTTGTTTTTAATCATACACATACTATTGTTGATTTAACATACGGACCAATTGTTGGTTATGAACATTATGGTTTTCAAATAGTTATTTGATATTGGGTCAAAAAATTTTGGTTATGTATGTTATGGATTTCGATGGGTATATGAATAATCCATTTGATATTTGGTGTACAAAGCTTTGGATTGTGATGTGAATGATTTGAATTACCAAGGCATCGTCGATTGTACATGTCAAAATGAATGTTTTGCATGGTTTCAATTCATTCCACAACCCTCGCATGCATAGGCATTAACACCTGCCTTGCATCTCAGGCTACCTCTGCTTGTTTTGAGAAAACTGTGGGAGTTGGTCCTATGTCTACCCTATCCAACCCCCTCATCGTTTACCCTACTGACTATGTGTTCTCTCATATGGCTCCTGTAGTGCACATAGAACCCAATGGCGTCCAAACGCTGTTGTTATTTGATAACGCTCGTGAGGACCTGGAGAGTAATCGCTGGTTAGTTTTCATTCAAAAATTCGAGGGTTTCAACCTCGCGATCGCTCAACAGTTTTCCCTCACATTCGATGGATACAGGGCCAAATTTGGAGACATCCAACTCGAATTGAACGAAGAATTCCTCAGCTCAGCCATGGGTTTGCCAGCTAAAGGGCATAGGTGGTTTAATAATTCGAAGGTGGATGAAGTGCCATGGCCGCTCCTTTTACCTCAAGAAAAGTTATCAGTTGTGATAAATGTATGCCAGTCACGGCCCTTAAGTCTAGGTGGCATGATTTATTGGCCATTATTAAGAAATTTGTTACTTGTGAAGGTAGATATGGTTTAGTGTTTCTTTACCATCTTCGGCTGCTTATGAATTTCATAGATTTCCCTTTGAATATGTCTCACTACCTCCTACGCAGTCTATATAAAATGGCTAAACAATTTAATAGGGAAAAGGCTGACTCCAACCTCTTCCATTACTGTTTGATTAAAATCGTTATTGTTCATCAGTTGAGGTTGAGTGGTGACTGTTGGAAAGTTTTCTTATTGAGGAATGGCTTTGCAATTCCTGAATGTGGTCAAGTGGACAAGACTGTGGTCACCGAAACCCTTGTCGAGCATGTCATGCCACCTCCTACACTCTTACCTGTTTGTCGAACCTTCAACTTACCCCAACGATGATCCCCCCGACACCATGCCTAACTCATGTTTAAAAGACAATGCTAAGACTATTAAGAGGCCTGCAAGAAAAAAGGGCAAGGGTAATACAGATGTCAACAGCAAAGGTAAGAAGGCTGCATGTTGGGTATCTAGGTGTGCTCGTAACAAGCCCAAACAAAACACAGACCAGAAGCCTATTGTTTTGAGTGAAGATTCGGATTCTGAGATTGAGCGATTTTTGACCGAGGAGTACCCATACTCACACGGCCTCTATTCTGTTGAACCCTATGACTACATATCCAACCTCCCACAGTGCCTTAATGCTGACCCTAACTTCCCTGGGATCAAGTTTGATAGTGGAACCCCTGGTAATTTAAAAGATTCCTCACCTGTAGTGACTCGGCCCGATCAATCACAGTGCACTGAATGCAACTCTTGGCTAAAACAATACTATACAGATGTCCCTCTGTTGCAATCCCGAATTAAGTCCTTGGAGGACCGGGTGACTGTGTTGTCTAAGGAAAATGATAGACTGCAAGCTAACGATAAGAGACAAAAGACCACAGGATCTATCGTGTTTAAAAATGTTGAGGCATCCACTGCCATTGTTAATTCAAATTTAGCCTGACCGAATCGTATTTCTACAGCCAAGGTATGATATTTCAACAATGTTTTTAGAACGATTCTGTTTATTTTGAATTAGCAAGAATGATTTATTTTTGAATTAGCATAATCGATTTGGTTTGTTTTGAATTGGCATACACGATTATGTTTGCGTTGAATTAGTACAAAAGATTTGTTTGATAAATCCAACATAGTTTTGTTTTGATTGGATTGATTCAATACGATTTCGTTTGGTTTGTTTTAGCATAAACGATTTGGTTTGTTTTAGCAAGAATGATTTATTTGTTTTGAATTAGTAATAAAGGATCTGTTTGATTGACCGTATACATTTATGTTACCATTTGGATTAATTTAAAACGATTTTGTTTGTAAATATGACCAGCTACAGAATCGTGAGATTCTGTAGCTAGTCATAAAATTTGGATTTTTGTTGATTTTACAACTAAACACTATCTAAAATTGTTTATTCTTGTCCCTCTACAGGTACACACGAATTTCAATGGGAATTGGATCTGTTGCATGGTAGTTTAGAACATGTTTTTTATTCCATAGTTTTGGTTTAGGTTGTTAGTCTTAGTTAGAAATAGAGATTTGGGAGATTGTTCCCATATCTTTTGCAAACTGTTTTGATGATTTCCACTGGGAATGTTTCACCCTGTGGCCTTTATATACTTATTATTTTTTGTAAACAACCCATCACTGTTGGGAGAATAGATACTATGGACTGATGATTTATACAAACTCGAATGGATGTGGAGTTGTTGTACGGCTTTAGCTTCAATTTATCTTACTTTTGTTCAAGTTTCTGTGCATTTTAATTTGCAATCAAATTATTGACTACTTTAGATATCAAGATTTGTTACAAGTTGATGTGTTATGATTCAATGTATTGTCCATGTTTGATGTATCTCATTTTACTTACAACAATTACCTTGTTTAAATTTAATGAATAGAATGTTAATCTTCGTGGTTAAATGAGCAGTTATGCACAAATCTTCGCATTGGGATTTATCTAAATGTGATGATCTGTGAAATATAAAATTGTTGTTCTTATATCGCTTGTTTGTTTTGTCATTCGTATTCAAGAGTGTCGTTGCTTCCTGTTTACGAGAAGCTTGTTGGAAAATTTGATGCGGGTTTCCCCCATCAAACAGTTGAATCGAGTACTGTGCACAGGACAAATAGGAAGCTCTACTTCAGGTCAATTTGTTATTTGCAATTTAATAGTTAATTAATTTGAGAATTCTCTGTAGTTTAGATAGATATATAGTACAGATTGTTATCTTCATTGCTTATTTAGGTAGATGTTGTTTTATTTATTTTTCATAAAAGTTATAAAAATCCAAAAATAATAGCTTTGCTGTCATAAGACAATTTACAAATGATTTTGCAAATTTCGATCAAAATTTGTATTTTGTAAATGTTGTATATATAATCAAGATTTAATTGCATCGATAGCTGAACATTTAATAAGTAGAATTATTGTTTTATAATATTAGTTAGTAAACTGTATATATATGTTTTAGATTTGTATATGGTTTGTTGTAGCTGCTTTTTTCACTTAAATTAGTTTATTTAGCTTAGTTTTTCTTTCGTTTTTATAGGACTTATATCGGCCAACAGAGCCGCTAAACCCGTCGGAGTGGATTATTCCAAATGACTTGGGTTAGTTAGACAACCCCGGACTGGATCCACTCCTCCAGTTGACGAGCGGTCAATTTCGCTCGTCAACAAGTATATATACTAATGTGTGTTAATTTTTTTTATTATTATTGTTTTTTATTGTTACATATGTCTAAATTATATTTGGTGGAAAAAATGTTTACATTATATTTGGTGGAAATGAGTATGTTGGAGGATGAGACTTAACTCTTTTGGTATGTATGTCAATTTTTCTTTAATAAGAACTTGTTTGTTTATCTAAAATGGTACATGTGTACATTTTATTTTAAACTTGTACATATATTTTATTATAATTTTTGAATTTTTGAATTTTGTTTTCTTTTGCATGTTTGAATTGCAGGTATGAAGTGATCTATCTTAAAGCGATGGCTTAGAGTCCAAAATTTTGGATTTAAATGTCTTAGTTTTTGTTATCATCTTAAAATGGATATGAAACCTATGTATTTGACGGTGTAACTATTCAAACTTTGATTATATATATATATATATATATATATATATATATATATATATATATATATATATATATATATATATNNTTATATATATATATATATATATATATATATATATATATATATATATATATATATATATATGAAATTCAAAATTTGAATTTATTGTCTCATATTTGATTTCTCAAAAGGTTAATTTATGTTTTACAATACTGTGCTGAAATTAAAAATGTTTTATTTCATTTTATTTATAAACATTATTGTATAAACACCATTGTACTATGTGAAGTAGAGCTAATTCTGTGTGGAGTTGATTGTGTAGTGATGGGAGATCTCGGTAGTTATCAAATTATAGTTTCTAACTTATAATTTAAGTTTTGTTTTATTTGGAAATATGGTTGAAAATAGTCAAAACAAGTCATCAAATTTTATAGTTTCTTATGAAATTTCACAATGAAATATTCAAGAAAACGTGAAATAAAAATTATAGTTTCTCACTTATAATTTAAATTTTGTTCGATTTGGAAATATGGTTGAAAATAGTCAAAACAAGTCATCAAATTTTATAGTTTCTTATGAAATTTCACAATGAAATATTCAAGAAAATGTGAAATAAAAATTATAGTTTCTCACTTATAATTTAAATCTTGTTTGAATTGGAAATATTGTTGAAAATAGTCAAAACAAGTCATCAAATTGTATAGTTTCTTATTAAATTTCACAATGAAATGACAGTCCAACACTAAACTGGTTACGTTTGTCTTTGATTTCTTTTCGAGATTTCAATATATTTATTCAAGAAAATGTGAAATAAAAATGTGTACTTTGTAATAAAAATTGAAATAAAAACATGATTTAGAATGTAAAATTAAAATATACTTTAATATAAGTAAGCAATTTTCATTAATATTTATATTGATATAAATTTTTATGTATTGAAAATGGTAGAAAATGGTTGATCTGGAAATTATCAATCATCTGCACATTGGAAGTATTAGAATCTATTTTAATATGTAAAATTAAAATATACTTTAATATAAGTAAACGATTTTCATTAAACTTTATATTGATATAAATTGTTTTTGTAAGGGTAGAAAATGGTTGATCGAAATTATCAATCATCTCCACATTGGAAGTATTCACTAATGCCATTAATATGACCCCTACAATTAATTCAATTAAAATTATGAAAATCTAAATGCAACAAACCAAGCTTTAGTAGATGACCTCTTATTTTTTATTTTTTGTTATCAGGCCACAAAATCAAATTCATTTTCAACTTAAGTTTTTTCAATCAAACTCAATGAAAACTATGTTTAATGTGTAAAATATAAGTAACTTGTTAATTGTTCATCATACACTTTTTTATTTCAATTTGCTTCAAGATATTGATATCTAAATGCAGAAATTTAACAATTTAATATAATATCAACACTTTTGGAATCAAAATTCACAATTTCATAATTAAAATTGATGCTTTTTAAGATGACTTTAAATTTTTTAATTGGGATGATAATCATACATGTATTACCTTGAATTTTTTAATTAGGATTTTAATCATACACTTTAAGATGTGTTTAAAGTTTTTCTAAGCCATCAATAGTCCCTTATAATGACATGGAAATGGCTCCTAGTTTTGATATGAAGTTATCATCTTCATATGAAAAAACATTGAACAATCAAATTGCAAATAATGAACACAAATCCTATATGTAGTAAATTGGTTACATGCATTAAAGGATTTGTGTATACAATTTGGATAATTTGTAGGATTAAAGTATAATCATCCAAAGTATATGTCAATTTAGGTTCCCTGGATACAATCTATAGGTTCTTCCCTGAAATTGTAAATAAGGTTTGGTAAACTTTATAATTCATCAAAAATACAACTTTTCTAAATTAAATGGACCATGACTGTAAACTAAACTGGAAATGATTCTAGAATCCTATATATTCATAAATACGTGTACTTTCAATGCAAAATATAAAATTTTGGAATGTACATGTGACTTGTTTAAAGAAATCATAATGGTATTCCATCTTCAATTATTCGTTCATGATCGGCTTAGGACATTTTCCATTTTCTAATTTTTTTTTATTGAACTTCTATTAACTTTATGCGTGTTGCACATACCAAATGGCTATATTAACAACTTATGGCATCTGACTCATAGTCTTGAAAGTGAACATGAGTATCCATTTGATGGGTTTCTTGAAAAAAAGATCCTTTAGATACAATGGATCATCTTTCATATATAAAATCTTTATCATCAAAATCTTCTAATAACCTCATTTTCAATGTTGTCTAAAGGTGCAACCATGACAAAGACATCTCCTGCAAATAATTGGATATATTGGACAACACATAGTTCGTGTTAGATTATCACACAAGTACATCTACAAGTTATTTGAAAAAAATTAAACATAAAAATTACCTTCTCTAACAAGATCAACTATTGCCATCAACTGACACTATAGTTTCATTTGATTCCATCTCCTCTAAGATTGCAAGTGGCATTTTCTATTTTATATTAAGTTTGGAATGTCTCCAAGATTTAACATATTCTGCATTTTCATTTTCGCAAATCTCCATGGATTATGTGTCCTCTATGCAAACTGAATAAAAACAAGACTAATTTATTCTATCAAATGCAAACACATTTTGATAGCGTTTTGTTTTAACTGAATGCATTTTTCATGTCCCATGTATTGCATCGGCTTCATATGGAATTGATCTATTTACATCTTGGATTCCAACATACCAAAAAAACCTGGACAAGACAAGAACTTGTTAACTTGAAATCTCTCAAGAAAATGATTGAAGATTGAATATAAATTTGAACACGTGAATAAAAATATTATGTGTAACATGTATATATAGACACATCTGCGCACATATCACTTATATAAAAATATCACTTATATAAATGTGATATTCTTTAATAACATGTCGATTGTTGTTGGTGCTTTCTATGTTATCAAGACTCTGTTGAGCATGTATATATAGAACGTGGACAAATATAGTGACTTGATCATAATGATAATATTCACTCTGTATTTATTTTTGTGCAGCGAATGTGTAATTCTCTACAAAATAAACTATAGACAAACTTGTCTCTGGTGGAAACAATTCACAAGATTGTTTGAATTGTAGGTATTTCCATCGAGCTCTATGTGAATGCTTGGTGTATTTATTCCTCAAACTTCTTCAAAAAATCTATCACACGGATTTTATCTACTTTCAAATCAATCCTTTTGGAAATAACATTTGAAGGATGTGGAGCTGTGTTGTTGATATATTCATATCTCTTCCAATTGACTGTTATAATAGAAAATGATTGATCATTCATATCAATAGGATACTTTGAGTGAAACAAACTTAGATTTCCACAATGATCACATTTCTTTCCACCAACGCATTTATTTTTTGGTAAAATAATTCATCACCTTCTCTTTCACATAGAATTTCATATATAAAAGCACGAAATGTGGAAGGAGGAGGTGAACTAAGCCATAAAGTTTTACTAAAATCAAGAAAAGTGTCGTAATATAACTCAAATTTCAGATCTGATAACGAAAAAAACAAGTGTCACGAACAATGATGGGTCTAACAAACCATGGTTTTTGTTGCACAAATGTATTGATGGAAATTTTAACTTCTTTGTGCTCTTCTTTAAACTTATTGAAAAAATCTATTTGTGTCATTGGAAATATATGTTTTGGATGTTATTCATATTGTTTTCATGCTATTTTTCGTCTCAACACATCACTTGTATGTGGTGAGACACAAGATTCTGTCAACCAACAATTACAGGCCAATTCTTTAACATTTTCTGCAAGTCTATCTTTGTAGGGTTGTTTAGAAATCATTGTCCAACAAGCTAATTCATCATTTGCATCTATTTGCAATCTAAATTTTCTATGTTTGTACAATGTTTTTCTTGACATTTCCATCGTTTTTTCCATGTGTCGTGTCAAACGATTTTTTGTATTGCTAGATGAAACAGCTGTTGTTTGTATCACTCTACGTGCAACACTGACATCATTTTTTCGAGATTTTCCAAAAGCTTTTAATACACTAGTTATATTGTCAAAGACATTATATTTCACCTTTGTATCTTTTGTCAACTTTTGAATACCCAATGATGATGTAGCTTCTTTTAACTTTCTTGACCTTATTAGACAGATTAAAAATTGAGCTTGTACTGTTACTGATTCATCTTTGAAAAAAGTATTATACATATTTTTAGTTCGATATCTTATATAATGCTTAGCTTCTTTCTTCCCAAATTTGTTAGTATCAACATTTTCTAATATTTCATCATCAATGTTGATAGATTTTCCTCCATATTTCAATTTAAAGTTTATATTAAAAAACAAAACCCAAACATAAATTCACTAAACTATATACAAGTGTTCATCTTGTATTATCGAAATTTATGTACATASCTATAGGTGATTTGTCTTCTSCTTCAATTTCGGTTTCAACATCTTTCACTTCAATTTYGGTTTCAACGTCTTCATCGACGTTATGAGACAAATCTATTTATGTTTTTTGAAAAACATCAAATCGTAATTAAAATCAATTATATTAAACAATATTTTAAATTTGAATTCTATACTTTTAATATAGACAATATGTGCATGCATACCTGGTTGGACTTCTTCTTGTTGAAAATCTCTATTTACATTATCATCGTTTCTTTCTTCAATATTTGCACGTTCGCGTTTATTTCTCTAATAATGCTCTTTCCTTTGATCGTTATGGTGAGTTTCATCTTGAGTGCAATCAAATTTTCTCTTGCGCAAACTTATGTTTCCCATGAGTATAGTTATTTATAAAAGTTATGTTCAACAAAGGCTTACCTTGAAAAAAATTTCCACATTTATCTTTCAATATATAAATTGTTATTCCAATAAAAACTTGAACAAACATCAATTACCTTGTTCAACAAAAACAAAAAAGATGATTTGAAACTTTGTTTAGGTGCCTTAGAAAACCATGAAACAAGCGATGAATTGTGTTAAATGTGTTTGACCGAAAGCGTATTTATACGATGTGGCACAAAATGAAACGATATGACGTGTCTTTTCATTTTTTCCAGCCGATGGAATTCACTCAACCATATTTCGATAAAAAAAAAAGGCTTTTTCGATCAAAAATGTTGGAAACCGTCTAATTTTGACGGATTCCATTAGAATTTAGTTTTTCGTCCGAAAGAAATGTTTTTTGCCCGAAAGATTCTTTCAGCCAAAAATTAGAGAATCAGACTGTATGCAGGAACCAGAGAATTCCCTCTAGTTTACCTGAAATTTGGAGGTTGCAAACTCCTGCAAATACTCATAATTTGGTTTTGAAAATGACACCAGCGTTTGCAAAATTGAATCTACTTTCAATTCCTATAATTCGTTTTCGTTTTCATTATTTTTATCTAATTTTATTTAAGTTTTTTTTTTTAAATCACTACATAATATTTTCAGCTGACATTATGATTCAATGAAATGAAATATATGTATCTCTAAAAATAGATAGTGAAAAATTTAGAAAAAAATTATATTCATAATCCTTAAATTGTTCTTTTCAAAAGGGTATTTTTAGATTTTACTTTTAAGTAAAGATTAAGATAGATACAAGGTGGGGGAAAAGATGTGTTTAAAATATGCAACATTTTCAGCTTGGTCAACTTCAAAAAATTCTAGAAATTATAATATTCATCTGTTAGATTCAAAATTATAGTCATAATAAAATAGAGTCTTTGTAGATTGTTGCAGTATATTTCATTTGTTAAAAACAAAATTTAAAAATAGATACATTGTTGGGGGGGAAAATAGCTCAATATCATTCCTTTCATGTTTAAGGAACATATTGTTAAACAATTGTCAAATTAACATATCAAATCTTAATAAAAAAATTTGAAAAATAGTCATTGGAAAGCTAACAAAATTCCTCACAAGTTTTGTTTTACTGTAAAGTGAAATTCTAAATAAAAAAAAATACTTTTGTATGCCGGAAGTTGAAGAACTTGTGAAAATATAGTTTTGTTTCTCATAAAACAAGCAAAATAGACACTCATCTTCATGATTTCACCCTAAGTTTATATCAAAACCTGATATTGTGGAAAATACTTATGTGGAACTATATCATCATAAACATTGATGATGAATGTTTTCGTAACTTTTATTTTTAATTTATTTAATTAACAAGAAACAAACTGATTAGAGAATCCAATTACAAAGAGTAAATCATTATTTCACAGGTGAGTGAAAAAGATAAAAACCACGAGAGTGAATTATTGTCATGAGACAAGAGGAAGTACCCTACTATGAAAGGTGTGGGATGTGAGGGAACAAGCTAGCACAAAATTAGGCCAAGAATATTCCCTAAGGTTAGGGATGAGGCCAACTTGAAAAGACCTAGGCAAGCTATTAAAGAAAAGTATGTTATAAGGCAGGACATTGTTTAGTACTTCTAAAATGAGTTTGATGATTCTGGGAAGAATTAAACTTTGAGAAATATGGAGAAGGTTATACAGTTTAAGTCCCTATGGAATAATGATTTAAGATCGGTGGTGACAAAAACAAGTAACTTTAGCTTTTTTTGTCTATGGTTGGGAGGAACTGGTTCTCTACTTAGTTTGTTTCCCAGTTATTGAAGCAAACTCATATATGTTCATTTCTTTTATTTATTTTTATGACAAGTAGTACAATAGAGAATATGTATAAAAGTTGCAATATTGATTAAAGTTATATGTGTGTGTGTGTGTGTTATTTTTCATTTAAATATTGACAACAAGAAAATAAGGAGCATGCCTATATTTTTCTAGTTTCAGTTGTTTAACAATCATCAAAAAATGCATAATGAAACTAGAACAATGTTATTTTCAGTAGAAAAAATATTTTTTATATGTTGTGGATACAAAGAAAGTGTCATACCGATGATATTTCCAATAAAGATTAATTATTTTGCAAATGGAAAATATTATGGGTTGAGAATAGGGAGAAATATTTTTCCATCTTAGACAAGGTATATTACTACTAATGAAAAGAGTGAAATATTCAGTTTCAAACTAATCTGGAACCAATATGAAGTTTACAAAACTTGAACTCATAACCATTTCAATTAAATAATTACTTGAAGTTATAAGTATATTTTGTAGAGATAAATAATGTAATCGATTAACAAAAGACTCACGATTTTAAACCATACAATGAGGTGTTATAACTATAAGTTTACTTAATGAGATATCATGATAATATTTTTAGAGGAAACTGTGAAATTCAATGACCATGAGGCCTTGGCTTGAGGTAAAACAATGGAATAAAGTAAAACTTTTTCTTTTATATAACAACGAAATCATTAAGCGTCAAGGAAATACAAAATTTTTCTTTTATATAACACAAACAAAGTAATAAATATGGGAGGGTCACTCCAATATTCATACCCTTGATGCTGGAGTCAACTCAGATTATCATGTTAACAAAAAAAACTATAAACTATATCTTAGGTTTTAATAGGGATATATAGTAAACCATAAATGATTTTATAAAGATTATTACAAGTTAGTTATCAATCCTCTTTATAAAGACTCTAAAACCCAACGATATAATCAAACTTATGCTAACAACATCGTGATAAAAAAAATATTAAAACCTATTTGCAGGTAAGTAATCTTGAGCTTGTAAAATGAACTAGGCCCAAATTTGGGAAAACGAACATGCTTAACATTAAAAATCTATTAATATAATGAGAGAGGATTTAAACCATATCCAACATTGATATAATTTGTATAAAGGTTTGGTATCAATAAGCTATGTATGAAGACTAAGTCGTGATAAAAGGATTATTTTCCTTAAGAGCTATAAATAGGTAGATAAGATCATATAACTCTTAAACAATATGAGTCTTCCCAAAAATAAGAAGTCAAACTGTTTATTTATAATGTGGGATTAGGTGAAAAGAATTTTATTACTACAGTAATACGTAAATGGAGAACATAGTTTATTATAATTACTTTAATGGAAAGAGGATATCATTTCTTTACTTGCACAGAGAATTGTTGCATGCGCCTTTGAACATGTACCTTGTCATGTTAATTCCATGACAATCAAATAAGAATATTAAACAATCATATGCAATAAACATTTAATCAATTTACACAATACATGTGCTAAGTTTAATGGTACAAGTACATAGTTGACAATGGAATGGCGATGGATTTAAAAAACAAAATTGGTAAAAGGAGTCATTACACAGAGTTCAATCCAAAGAACTATAAGAAGGATGTCAAGAAAAAGAACCTACTAGCCACAAATTCAAGCAACCTAGTAGAGAACAACTCAGATGTGGATGAAAAGATTATCTGCGCCTAAGTGCAAAAGGAGGTGAATATTAGTAGCTTTCATCACAATGAAGAGAAGGATACGACTAAACTCTTCCACATTAAGATCCAAGTCAAAAAGACCAAGGTGGATGCTCTATTTAATTTTCATTCATAGGCCAACCTCATAGTAGCCAATTTGGTCATCAAGCTTGGGTTGGAAGTTCATGATCATCCTATCCCATATCAATTGGGATGGGTATACAAGGATGTAGAGCTCAAGGTCATGAAACAATGTAAGATCAATTTTTCTATAAGTGCATTTTTATTCGAAGAAATAGAGTTAGATGTATTACCCCTTGATATGTGCGGTGTAATGCATGGAAGCCCCTACATGTATATGAGGGATGAAATCTTTGTGAGGAGAGCAAAGTAGTACCTCTTGATCAATGATGGGAAATATTACATCATCAATGCATACAAAGGTAATTCAAATATCTCTCTAGAAAGTGCTAACCAGGCCAAATGGTTGATTAGTTCTAGTAAGAATTATGTATTACTTTTGTTAAGAGAGAATCAACCAGGTGATGAATAGGTAAGAGTAAAGCCACCCCTAGAGGGATGTAATAAAAAAAAGAAACAATAGTTGAAGTTGTTTTTGCAAGCATACAAAGGAGTATTCTAGGATCATATGTGGTTATCGCCAAAGAGGGAAGTGGAATACGAGATACAATTGTTGCATGAATCCCCATTACTATATTTGGTTTTATAGACAACTTGTTCTAGAAAAAGATGAAGTGAAGAAACAATTGCAATAGCTGCTAGAGTAGGGAGTAATTCTACCAAGCACCTAAATTTGTGGGTCACCTATCATCGTAGTACCCAAGAAGGATGGGAATTGGCGAATGTGTATCAACTACATAACTTTGAAAAATATCACACTCAAGAGTTGGTGCCCTCTACCCTGGATTGGTGATTTTTTAGATCAATTATAACATGTCAAGTAATTCACCAAGTTGGATCTGAAATCAGGATACCACTAGGTGTGCATTAAATAATAAGACACATGGAAGAACAACTTCAATACAAGGCGAGGTTTGTATGAATGGCTAGTCATTTCCTTTGGTTTATGTAATGCATCGACTACATTTATGAAATTAGTGAATGCAATATTGTGTTCCTATTTAGATTCATTTGTAATAGTGTATTTGAATGACATATTGGGTTATCTCTCTACCTGGGAGTAACACATCTCATTCAGGTGTTAGAGACTTTGAAAAAGCTTGAACTACTAGATAACCTCAAGAAATGTGGGTTTTCTTAGTAGTCATTGTTGTATTTGGGGTATGTTCTTGGTTGAGGAGAACTCAAGATAGATCCCACGAAGATTGAGGTCATCATCAAGTGGCCAATTCCTATTAATGCCATTGAATTTAGGAGCTTTGTTGGGGTAGTGCAGTACCTACGAAATTTCATAGTATCCTTTTGAGCGGTAGCTACACCACTCTATGCCATAATATCCAATGGTAAGAGTTGCAAGTGGGGAAATAATCAATAGAAAGATTTTGATGAGATAAAACAAAATATCAATCAATATCTAGTCCTTGGATTGCCTAACTTACATAATCCTTTCAAATTGGAGACACATACAAATAGATATGCTATGGGAGTAGTTTTGATGCAGGGAGGTAAGCCAATATGCTATCATTCTGAGATGTTTCATGGGAGAGTCCTCAACTACCCTACGTATGATAAGGAAGTCTATTCCCTATTTCAAGATGTTAAGAAGGGGAAGCACTATTTGATGGGAAAGGAATCCATTATCCACACTTATCACCAACCACTCTAGTATTTATAGGCCTAGAGTAAGCTTCAACAAACTAGACATTACAAGTGGATGGGTTTTTTGTAGCAATTTCATCTAGTCATCAAATATAATAAGGGAATCACTGATAAATTGGCAAACATTCTTTCAAGGTCACCCACATCCAATATTACAACTTTGGGAACTCTTATGCACATGGATACTTTTATCCATGATGCATACAAAGAGGCATTCATAGAAGATGACTTTAAAGAGGTGTTTTAACAACGACAAGGCCAAATTTGTGTAGAAGAAGGTGACAATAAGGCTAGCTATCATATTTGGATTGTTTTTCTCTACAAGCTAGACAAGATCTATGTCCCTAAAGGTGAAACATTGTATCTTATCAAAGAGGCTCACACCTCCAAGGTTGAAGGACATTTTGGTGTTGGGAAGATAGTTTCCAACTTACAAAGATATGTGTGTTGGCATAAAATGCAGGAGGATGTAGCTCAATATATTATAGGATGCATGCTTTGTTGTACTAGCAAACCTGGTAATAGAAAACAAGGTTTATACCATCGTTGTACCCACTCAACCTTGGGAAATAATTTCCATGGATTTTTTGGGTGATTTTTCAACAACTAGGAAGGGACATGATTATATGTTTGTGGTAGTTGATAGGTTTAGAAAGACATGAATTCTTATTCCTTATAAAAACACCATCAAAGGACAAGAAGGAACAAACATGTTCTTCAAACAGGTCTGGCTTCACTTTGAGATACTAAGGAGCATCATCTCACATAGAGATACTAGATTTCTTAGTGCCTTTTGGACTACACTTTGGGAGAAGATGGACACCAAGTTGAATATTTTTACAACATTCCATCCACAAACATATGGGTAGACAAAAGTATTCAATAGAACTTTGGCTTAGCTTTTGAGGGGTTACAATTAGAATCATCCAAAGACCCAGGATAAAAATATGATATATTCAACACTCTTATTAAAAAGTACTCCATACTTCTACCGATAAGTCCCCTTTTGAAACTTGCTTTGGGTATTTGTTGCCTTCACCCTTGGATGTTGTCTGTGGAAAACCAAGAGGAGTGAGGGAAGACATCACATATGAAGCATTGAAAGCGAATAAATTTGTTGAAAATATTAAGTAGGTCCATTTGTAAGTATAAGAGATGTCGAAGAAGTCACAAGAAAAGTATAAGGCCTGGCATGGTCAACACATAACCAAGAGGACATCGAAGGTGGAAGACAAAGTTCGATTGAAATTGAACAAAGAAAAGATACAGGGTCCTGGTAAGAAGATCAAGGCTCTATGGTATGGTCCTTTTGAGGTATTGGAGAATGTGGGTGATAATTCATACACACTCATTCTACCCCCATATATGCATATTTAGTCAGTAGTGACTATGGAAAATATGAAAACCTATGGTCCTTACATGTTGGATCAAGAAATTGAGGAGCAGGTCCTACCTACCATATAGGACTTAGCTTCCTAAGCTCAAGCAAAATTAGTATAGGATATATTTTTGTAGAAGAATACTAGAACTACCAGACAGGGGCATAATGACCTTTGGTAGATTGGGTTGAAAGGAGAACTTCTAGGCAAGGAAAAATGGTACTCTAGGGAGAAGGTAGAGGAAAAATTTCCTCAACTCATTCAGTGAATTCTTTTGGGGAGAAAAATCCTCCCTAAATGGAGAGGTATCATCTATAATGGATCATTATATAATTTATCATATGTCTTGGTACTTTTTGGGTGGAAAAATTAGTTGCATTGGCTTGCAGGGCCAATTTTAGTGGCAAGTCCCAATTTGGAGATTTAGACTTTGGAACCTTCCAGGTCCATTTGAAGAATCAAGTGGCGCTTTTTGGGGTCAAAATTTTGGGAACATAGCTCCCAATCCTTTCACGTTGTTCTACACATTGGGACCTTTCAAACGATGCAAAAATCACCTCAATCAGAGTTCATATGCAGAAGATATTCCCTCACAAGTTGACGTACCTTGTCGATCACCATGGTGCCAAGTATGCCACAATAGCCCCCATTACTTGTGTGTGGGGTTAGAGCATGTGTACTTTCAAGAAGATTCTAGAAGGTCTAAAACTCTAACACTAACTAAGGGTTGAGGCATGAAAAAACCCTAACCCCAGACGACTGTCAAACTATGTTAAACAATGAACTGCTAGGAGGAGAGGGTGTTCCATTCTTTAGCATTGTACTTGTTCCATAGTTGACCAGAGAATCTAAGAGTGGGATTTGAGAGCATAACATAGGATAAAGAATATTGTTTAGTATCCATTCATGCCACATTGTCATAGGAAAATCCTAGTGAGTTCCCCTTTCTTTGTATTTGAATTTTCATAATTGAAGAAAATAGAGTAGTGCATAGGCCTAACCTTCTTGCTAGGGTTTTTTTCCTATATTGGGTTTCCCAGGATACATCTTGTGTTCATTTGTTTGTTCTTTCATTTTCGTGTTTCAATTATTTTTATAAATTTGAGAAATAAGCTAGTGATAATAGATTTGAGATATAAGGAAATAAACCTATATAATAGAATATTTTAGAATATCCACATTTTATAAATAAATAAGATATACATACTCTCCCATTCTAACACCTTTTATGTTAGGAACCAAATATCAATATAGCATAGAAAAACCTCAGAATAAATACTCAATGCCTTGAAAAAGAGAGAAATTCAGATAATAAGCCTCTTCAAGGGGGCAACCTCCTTATGCCCACACAAATGTTCAATTACAATATGATTCCAAATGAAAATGTCTCCTTGGTATATAAAGGAGACTAGGAGGTATAATTACAACTAATGGACTAAAGGCGACATAAATAAAATAACATTACTAATGTAATATGCCCCAATTAAGGGGTAATGAGCCACTATTTAGGGCTTAACATGCCCCTCCCCTTGAGACAAGTGTTGTCCGCAACACTTGAGTAACTCTAGATGCTTCTATATAAAAGAATCATCTTCCCAAGTGGAATCTTCAACCGGTAGTTTCCTCCATTTAATGAGATACTCCGAAATGGATCTATTCCTTAGCTAGCGAATTCTTGTGTCAGTGATGGCTTTAGGCTCCAATATGATTTTTCCTTCCTCGTCAAATTCTAGAAATATATTTTCAACTGGGATCTTGTCACCTATAACCTTCTTTAAGCATGAAACATGGAAAATTGGGTGTACTCGTGAAGATGCAGGCAACTCCAATTTGTATGCCATAGTACCAATATTTTTTAACACCTTATAAGGGCCATAGTACTTTGGCGATAATTTATTATCCTTCTTGGCTTGCTTGAGGGACATCTATTTGTATGGTTGTAGTCTTAAAAACAGCCAATCCCCTACTTCCAAACTTCTTTCACTACGATGTTGATCTGCTTGTTGTTTCATGCGATTATGTGCCATGGTCAGGTTGTCCTTTAATATTTGGAGAACACGTTGTTGATGCTCAATGTGATCTTCCACTGCTTGAACTTTAGATTTTTGTTTTAGAGAAGAAGTGATGGAAGGAGGGTGGTATCCATAGAGTGCCATAAATGGTGTCATTTTTGTTGCAATATGAAAGGAAGTGTTATACCACCATTCTGCCAAGGGTAACCATTTGAACCACTGTGTTTGTTTATCAGAGACAAAGCAACGAAGGTATCCTTCCAGACATTTTTTCACTATCTCGGTTTGTCCATCAGATTGAGGATGATAGGATGAGCTATGAGCCAATTGAGTACCCAAACAAGAAA
>ML800276.1:58229-80468 GCA_009831015.1 Picea engelmannii | reverse complement strand
GAAATGTTTCAATCCTTCCATGATCTCCTCTTTTAAACCATCCATCCTTGCCTCCAACTTAGCTTCCATCTCTTGTAGTTCATCTTTTGTTACTGTCTTCTTTTGTAAATCATTTATGTCCCTACGCATTTCTTCATCTTCATCAAGAGTCCAAGTAGGATTGTCTGGAGACTTATTTGGTGTAGAAGTTCCCTTTTTTGGTGGCATGTTGTTCAAGTATCACTTTAAACCTTGATTTTGAGGTGGTTCTGCTAGACAATCTTCCTTTTATTGTATCTCCAAAATTTTGGCCCTTCTGAGTATGAAATTTTCTTTTTTGTAGGTCTCTGATATTTCTTCTCTACAATGCCACAGGTCTGATCAAAATTCGATGTGCCAAGTGGAATTTACAGTAACTTCCCCACAACTTGATGATTTTTTTCCTTTCCAGGAGATCTCACTTGTATAGCGTGCCCCGCACAAAATAATTGATATACAATTCTGAAACTTGTACTAGAAATACTACAGTTTGTCCAATATCTAATTCAACTAGTCTCACTCAATTTGGATACTCTAGGAAGAATTTATGATTGGTTTACCCGGAACACCTGCTTGAGACTAGTCAGATACCCTATCTTCCACAGGGTGTATCTACAAATTTAAGATGATCCAGAAGATGAAATTGTTACCACAGATACATTACTAATTTTTGTGAATAGCCTCCGTATTTCAGGGTCTAAAACGTTACAGAAAATATTTTATAGTGAAAATTCTGCAATGACTCAATTCAGGATAATTCCAGAACCCTATCTTAGAAATTTTGTATCTCCAAAAATATAAGGCCTCGGGGGATTAAATTTTAACCCAGCGTACCTTTCTCCGTCTACTAAATATCCTCCAAGCCATTCCTTCTGAATCATTGTAGAAAAAAAAGTTATAGTGAAATTGTCAAGGTGTCTCAGATGTAGCAGCGAAACCCCAGGACCTTGAGCTCTGATACCATATGTTAGGAACCAAATATCAACATAGCATAGAAAAACATCAGAATAAATACTCAACGCCTTGAAAAAGAGAGAAATTAAGATAATAAGCCTCTTCGAGGGGGAAACCTCCTTATGCCCACACAAATGTTCAATTACAAGATGACTCCAAATGAAAATGTCTCCTTGGTATATATAGGAGACTAGGAGGTATAATTACAACTAATGGACTAAATCCGACATAAATAAATAACATTACTAATGTAATATGCCCCAATTAAGGGCTAATGAGCCACTATTTAGGGCTTAACATTTTATGCATCCATCTCTTTTGAATGATGTTGTAATATGTCCCATACCTTCTACTACTAAAAGAAATAGGAAGGGAGACGTTGGACAACATTCTCTGGTTCCTCTTGACACATGAAAAATATTTGAGGTTGATTGATTAATTAGCACACCAAAAGAGACAAAATCTAGGAAACCCATTATCTAGTTCACAACTTGAATATTGACACCTATTTGGATTATAATTAGACTTTTAGACATATAATTAACCTTAATTGTTGCTTTGGCTAGATAACTATTTGTTTCCATGGTAGGTATGTTCTTGACTTTTATTGAGTGCAATCCTTCTTCAACTAAGCCTAATGCATCATGTATTTTATTGTTATGAAGAAATTTAAATTGTTCATCTAAGAGTATGCCTACTAGACACACATAAGAATATTCTATATTGTAAGATACATTCTTACACAAACCCAATGTAGAACAACCCACAACAAGTGAAACACAAGAATCAAAGTTCTCCAAAAAATAGCTTGGCCAAGCATGCTTCTTCTCATTAAATTTTCAGCAGCAGTACATGGAAGCTCAAAGAGCCAAAAGCCCTCAATTCGAGTACAATCCCCCTATTGAAATTCACCCTCACTATTGGCCTTCCACATCCCTCGCCCTTGACCTTCCATTTGCAAACTTTTCTTCCCTATCCTCTATGGAATGATGAGGCAATATTGACAAAAGATATGTTCATAATTTAACATATAATACATCATGTACATTCATATTTCAAATTTGTCTTTAGTGCTTGTGAGACATCATGGGTTTTGGTCCTAGTTTTCCTTATACAATGTGGTCAATAATTTTCACACAGTGGGTTCCTTTTGCCTCTTTGCTTGAGACTTGTCTACCGTGAGATATGTACTTCATATTCTACCATTTGGGCTTGATTCTTGTTTGTTGATGGATGCTCGTGTGCTGGTATCTCTTCCTTTGTTGTCGATAACATTTGTGGAGACATTGTTGTGTACTAGTATATCTTCCTTACCTTTATGTATAACATCTGTGTCTCTATAGTCTGCTTCTTCATACATTACATATTTAGATTCTTGAGTATGATCCTCTTACAGTACTGGTATCTGGGTTCCATTTGCCACAAAATAGATGAGTTGCCAATATAAAACTATAAAACATTCTTTAAAAATGTGCATTTAAACATATCAAATTTAATTGGAAATTGGGTAATAAGTTCAGATGTACTTACCTAAGTTTAATCTTTGGTTTTGTGGACATCCTCATTGAAATGATGTGTTATTAGGTTCCTGGATTGTTGATAGTACGTCGATATTAAAACTTGAAAATATGGGAAAAATAGTAAGGAAATCTCTTGAACATTATAACTTGGAATTTGTAGATCTCAATGAGACCTTCCCAACAGTATAAATAGTGCATGAAACAAGACTCAAAGTCAAAAGTTATGAAAAAAATAAAATTGAGAGCTAGGTTTTTCTCGATATATTGTGTCACACCCAACCAATATTCAAAGTAATACACCCTTGATCTTTTAGCACACCCAACCATACTTTCATTCTCTTCCAAAATTCTTCCAAACATCATAAAGCTTGGTTGGAAACTGACCTTACAATTTATTTTTCATCATTGCTTGAACCAGAGCTTATTCATAATTTCATTTGCAAAGCAACATATTAAATGCAACAGAAAAAGGTTTATAGGGGGTGGCATGTATCAATGTCCATGCTCTATTTGGCTTGCCAACATATGTCCACCGTCCCAACGTATGCGTACCACTTCCTTGAAACTCCGAACAATTATTTGTTTGTCTTTTTAAAAATCCACATCCACCCTTATTTAAAAACATTACCTTACCACATTTCAAACCTTTGTCGACATTCCTCGTGTCGACGTTAAGATTGAATTTTTTTGCCGATGTATGAGGAGTCAAGAAAGATTATAAATGATTCAAGTTCACCGTGTTCCAAAGTTCATGTGGGATAAGATGATTTTCTTGGGGTGTTGATAAAAGATGGGGGTAACGAGCATACTCATTCACTAATGTAAGGAAGGGAGGGGTCGAATGGTTATGGAACCCCCGTATATCCCTTTCTTATCACACCTTACTTTAATCCTCAACATGTGGTTTAAACCATATTGTTTTGAGGTGGTTGATACGTTGGCGAGTGAGGGAGATCCACGATTGTGAAGAGTGGCAGATACATTGACGAGCGAGGGAGATCCAAGATTGTGAAGAGTGGCCAATAACAAATGAGGGACATTGAAGATGTGAAAGGTGAGCCGATAAGTTAGTGGTTGTGAGGGATAAGATTAGTTTGCAACGCCCAAACAACAATGTGTGTGTTCTCAAATTAAAGTGTCAACTGAAAGAGAATATTCTCCAGGTGGAATATTCTCCCCTGAAATATAGGAGACTGGATAATGACTAATTATGACTAATAAACAAGGAATAACCTTAGGAAAAATAAATCATAGGTGTGTGTGAAGTAACTCCAACATCCTACATTTAGAAATGATACATTAATGAGATCAACTGTATCATTCCAACAAGATAAGATCCTTCTTGATTTCCCTTTAGATTCTAGGGTTATAACGGGTTAGGTTTTCAAGATGGAAGATACAATTGACTTAGCTTTCTTCCCCTCATATGTTGTTTCCTCGAAAGAAATAACATTAGGTTTAAATTTGGAAAAACATTTTTTGATGGAATTTTTTTGTGAGTATCCCCTACTTGTCTCAAGTTCAATGATAAAATAATCATGGTTTCAGGATTCCTAAAGATTTCCTTTCTTTAAGGCCCCCTTTAGTTATCATTTACTTATATTCCTTAACCTCTTTTATGACTTTCTTTTTTATTTGGGATAAGAACTTTCTACCCACTAAGTGGATTTTATTAATGTCTATGGCTAAACCTCTTTCAATCCTATTCTTATTTTTGGGAGTTTTGGCTTTCTGGTTTGAGGTTGTATCTAGGGTTTTTAATCCCATAATCATCCACATCTAAACCTTCAAAATCTTGAGATAAGGTGACAATGGGTGAATTGAAGGTGTTGTTGGGTCATTCCCTAATATAGATTGGAGAAGGTATATTGGGTAAATATATGAGATTGGTAGAATCCCTACCAATGGATGGATTCTAGGTCAGAGCATAATTAGAAAGAGAAGGGTTCATCATTTGGGAATGTTCCTCTTTTCCCAAGTCCAAATAACTATCAAAGAAAAAAATATGATCTAACCATTGTATTAATGGGAGATCAAAAGCATATAGGAGAAGGATTAGATTCATATTTACTCATACATTTTACTGATTCCTTGAATTCTCTTGATCTTGGCACATTTTCATTCACCATCTCACTAGGCTCCAATGAGGTTCCATTTTTGACATCCTACTTAGAATTGTTTTCCTTCAGCTTCTAGGGAAGAGAATATGGCTTGATTTTCCTTAGGCTCCCACATTGCATCCTCAAACTATGCAACACTTTTTTCTTCCTTCTAATAATTATAATATTTCCATATGTGGTCAATTTCATGGTACCATGAGCATCTGAAGGGTACATTTGAGTAACTGAATATTTGCACAAAATGTCAGCTCCCCCATTTTATTCTAGTTCCTCTAGTAAACCATCTCTAAATTCCATTTCCACATATTTTCACTATTGTTTTGTCAATTTTTGAGTGGTACCCTTATTTGAACTCTAAGAATTTGCCTAAACAATCCCCTATAGATTTTATAATGGTACCACTACACATTTCCATTGCTAGACTTGGAAGTTTGACCCAAACATGTAGGGTGTGCATTGGTTCCTCTCTTCGATTGACCCCAACTTTCTACCTTCTAATATTGGCTAGAAATGAGGGAACCTGGAACCAATTTTTGGAAAAAATATTTTCTACATTTGAACCTATCCGAAAATAAAATGCCACCCAACCCTTGATCAAGGTATCACATTTTTGGGATGTATCCTAGAAATTTAATCTAATTTTGTTCCATCCACGTTTTATCCCTCCCATTGAAACAAATTTCCCAATGAAATGACTATTCATGTGTGAATTCGTTAGGGTTGATATGTCTTCCAAACCAACATCTCTGCCCACCACTAAATTGAATTTCTTCTTTTGCTTTCTAACACACTTGTTTTTAGTACAAGATTGCTTGCCACAAACTGAGGTTTGATTTCATCCATTAGAACAATTATCCCTAGGATCTACTATGGCCCATTCATCCCATGTTAACTTTCCAAACCCTAGACTTGCTATATAATCTCCAATTGGTCAGTTACATGTTTTTGTTAGTTCTATTTCATATGAGTATAGATGAATTGAAACAAGAGTTTGTGATAGTGTTATTCCGGATTAGGGAACAATTCCAAGGAACCCTATGAAGGTGTCCTACATCTTCCCACTTTAACTTTAATCTCTCTTGGAATAATTCATAAGCCAAAGGGAGTATCTCTCTTAATCAAGACTAATTTGATAAGTTGGTAATGAATTTTCAAATCTTATTTTAAATGAATTCATTTTGAATCTTAAAACAACATATAACCAATAATTCAAAGACATGCAACTTTATCTAATATTTATCATAACTAGAGATGATTAAAATAAACTCATAATTTTAAACATATCATGTATGATTAAATATAAGTCAAACAACTTACAATTCTAAGGAAATTATATTTTCTACGACGTAAAGAGTCACACACACATTAAAAAATGATTTAAAACAAAAGATAATCACGATAATATTTCATTTGAGATGTTAAATCAACAAATACACAATATTGAAATACTTAATGTATAATAAAGTCAAGAAAACACTTCACATAAAAACTTTTCTTATAAAGCTTACAACACTAAAGTTAACCATGTATATTAAACGAGAGAATTGCATGAAATAAATCTCTTTAAAGCAATCATAAGATAAGAGCATGTCATTAATTCATGAAACCCCAATATTTTGTGATTACTAAACAAATAAACAAGAAATTACATGTATCTGAAATACATATTAAAAATAGAACTAAATAAGCCAATAAAAATTAGTGTTGAATCCATCTTTAAAACTCACTTAAAATATATAATAGTCATTAAAATAAATTGCAAATACTTCTCGTCAAAGCGAGTTCTCACAGAAAGCAATGTATGTCTCTCTTAAGAAAATTCCGACCCTTTATAATACCTAGGACCCTCTTTTTATCAGACCTAATTCTAATCATCTTTCATAACTATCTTTTCCCCTTTTAAACTTAAATATATTCGTTAAACAAATGAGGTATGAAAGCCTGCTTCTATTCTATAACCCCATTCTAGATTTTGTGATTGGATTCTATAAGACAACTCCTCCCTGAAGAACGATTTATATTTTCTTTTAATAACTTGTTTAATTCACCACGGGCAAGGTTTAATGAATTAATTTCACTATCCTTAGTTTCAAATACACAGGACGATTTCTTCAACTTAGCTTCGTTCTCTCGTTTCATCTTTTCGATCACGTCAACATGTATTTTCTTCAAACCCTTCATTTGGTTTGTCAATTCTCCAACCTATAATTTATATAGGCTGATACCTTTTCTACCAGGTCATCTACATGGTCTTCATTGCTTGAAAGATTGAAAATATTATACCACCATTAACAAAAAATCATGTCAAAGCTTTACACTGAGAAGACTTCTCTGCTAATTCTTTTCGAATCCTTTCTATTTTTACAGATAGACCTTATGACACCTTATCTTTTTCTTTCTCCAAGTCTTCAATATTCCTTGTAAGTCATGTTGACTCGAAATCTAGTCACTTGCTATAAAATCCTACAAATAATTGAAAGTCCTATTTAAGTATACTATGATATAACATTAATAGGTGGGATCTCTTAGAAGAAAACACAAAATTTATTTTCAAGTATTTCCCACAACATACATACATATATATTTGCATTAATGGTATTTTGATGAAAGTTTAAAAGTCGTGATTTTTAACATAATTTGATGGTTGAATGCACTTTACTTTGATGTTTAGTAGTAATGGTTGCTTGCCACCATTCTTCAGCTTGATGAAATAACACTTATGAAACATGAAAACTATGTGATCTACACTATTCTTGATTGCATATACAAAAGAAGTTGGAATCATTCTTATGCATGCAAAAAAGGATAAGTTATAATGGGTGGAGGTATGATTTTGTATACTAAATGGTTTCTCATATATATAATATCATTACAAAATATGTTGTATCATGTTTATATGTCCATAATGGTTATATGTTGCAATAAAAAGTTTTGTTATGGAATGACATAAGTTCAAGTTTGTTTGTGGGAAAAAGGTTTGAATTAAGTTGGTATAAATTGGCACATACATATGTTGTTGTTGGTGCAAAGTTTGGGTTATTATATATGTGATATATGGCACAAATGGTGTCTAGTTCTAAATGAAATTGGTTAAACCCTATCCTTTCCGCATGATTAATGATTTGATTAGCCATTATTAAGAAGTGACAAGTAGTGATGGCTATGGGGGAAAAGTTGATATAGTGCATGGTTATGTGCTTACTTGACGTTTGGTTTCAACCTACGATTGGTTAGTATGACATATTGTGGTGCATGTCATGAATTGTTTCAGGTGTTATGTGGCATGCACATGGGAGTTTTGTTTTGAACCCAACGTGATGGGTTGACCATGCAATTAATTTTGTAAGGACGTGGGTAATTAAGCCCGCATTCCTACGTATACCACCTTTCACTCTGCCTTGGGCATTGGTCATGTTGAAAGATCGGTTGTCATTGATGCCAACCCTTGAAGAAGTCTAATAGCTCCAAGGGTATGGTTATGGAACCTGTAGTTGATCAAGGAAAAATGTCATGAAAGGTGATGTAAATGTAGGTAACTCATTCATGGATGGATATTCCTCATCATGCCATTTCCGGTGATAGATGGTACACCACGTGGTTCCTCATATTTGAGGATTTATGGCCTTGTGAAGTTAGAAGCCCAAAAGAATGGTTAAGAATCCCCTGTTTAGTTACAAATCAATTAATGAAAGGGTGAAGTGGTTATAACAAGAAAGTATAGAAGACCCTAAGATTAAGGAGAGAATTTACTTGGAAAAAGTATAAATACACCTCAAGGAGTCATTTACAAGTACATTCACTCACTTACTGTATTGAAAATCTTCTTGTGAACTAGTGATGTATTTGACAAGTTTTACGATGGTGAAATTTGAGATAGCGACAAGTAGGAAGTGCAGGAGTTTCAGGGTTGTAGAGGAAAGAAAAATTGTATGAGGAAACCCTAGCTTTGTTGACCCCTGCAGGTCAAACCACTAGTGTCCCGTGAGGCATCCTCGCGGGTTTCACAATGCCTCTCATGCAAGGCCCCTCATGACATCATGGCTTAGTCCCATGAGGACAAGATAGATTTTGGGAGATGCTTGTACTAGGTCCTTGAGGTCAGAGGAAATCTTACAGGTCATTACTATTGTGTATCAGGTCAGCTACAGAGGTATAGGTATGCTTATTTGCTTATTGCGATGAATATACTTGGTTGTGGTACGGTACATGCTTGAGGTATGTTTGGATTGGAACATGATTGAGATACATCTTGGCTACCTGGTTGATTGAGGTATACTCTCCTATCTGGCTATGACATGATTGTTATGGTTCATCATTAGAGACATATCTTGTTAAGAACTTGAATAGATCTATAAATATAATCACCACAAATACTGAATACACAATAGATCCACAAAGCAAGATAGAAGAAACTACACTTTATTATTACCAAACCCTTGAGGTAGGGCAACACCATACAATGAATCTTATGGAAGGAATCCTCTCCTATTCACTTGTCTCTTCGAGGGGGCATCCTTCTATTGAGCTACCACTCCAAATACAATACTTCTCTTCATGTCACATTACATTGCTTGAACATCTTTATATAGTGCTACCATCACCTAAGAACATTCTAGAGGAGGAATCTTCTAGAAGTAGAACCTTCTAAGAAGTCCTCTTACATTTATTATATCTAACTACCATAGTGGGCCTTATTTAATAATATAGTGGACCTAGTCCACCTTACATTGAATGGCCTCCACTATTATCACTATGAGCCCTTTGGGCCCCCATTACTACCTCTCTAGCTACCTAACATTGCATCCCCCTTATGAAAGCGTTGTCCTCAACGCTTGATGTACAACCATATACCAGGGTCCCATGGATAATTGTGGACCATAATGTTGAAGAAGACTGGAGAACCAAGGTCTCATGTAGAAAAGAAATCCACCATGTTGAAGTAGTCCAACCACCATTGTAATCATGGGTCCCATGTCCAGGTGCTCATGTGAGCTCCCCGTGGAAGATTTTGGAACCCAATAACCAACTCAAAATGATGCTCCAAATACTGACACCTGTCATGTGGATCCAAATAAGAAGATTCATCCACATAGTGGAAAAGGGTCGTAGAAGAATATTGAAGGAATAATACCACTATAGAATATGCAGGATGGAAACTAATAATAATCATTGGCTCTTGATTTGTCACATTGATGCTCTCTACAGAAGGTGGATTAGAGTCATCAAATAAAATATGAAAGTGATTGTCATTCCAGAAATGACAACTATCCATATACCAATCATCACAATCGACCTCAAAATCATACCAAGCATATATTTCTTGATTATATTCATCCCTAGTGTCTGCCATAAGAAATCTCTCCTGCATTCTATCCAATGAATCTTGAATACTACGAAAACTATCATTGACGCCATTTTCAAGGTCATGCAATCTAACATACAATTGGGATTTGAATGTTTCAGTAATTTGTAGAATTTATTTGAGGGTTTGAGAGGAAATAACCATCTGATCACCCTATGAACTCTTCAGTCCCACAACTGTCATGAAAAAACCCAAAAAATAGAACAATAAGTTACGGTAGAAAATTGTAGCTTTTCCGGAAAAACCCTGAAAAACTATTGAATTTAAAATGCTCATAACTTCACTTCCCGGACTCTGTTTAGGCTGATTATTTTTTTGAAATTGGGTGAAATTGTGAGAGGAACTCATATATGTAATTTGTTTGGGAAAATTTGGACTCCAACTGCTACATAAATAAAAAAAATTGTGCCGTCATCCGTGGAAAAAACCCTCAAAATTGCAGATTTTAAAACTTCTATATCTTGACTTTCTGGATTCCGTTTCATACGATTGTTTTTTCAAATTGGGTGTTTTTATGAGAGAAAATCATATTTACAACCTGTTTCTGCAAACTTTTCATAGACATGTACCGAAAATTTCTGGAATGTTGCAACCCTCTTTTTTCTTCTCCAAAAAAAAAAATCTACAAAAATAAAAAATATTTGTCCATAATGTCTACCAAGGAAAGTGCTCTGATACCACTTATTAAGAACTTGAATAGATTTACAAATATAATCACCACAAATACTGAATACACAATAGATCCACAAAGCAATATATAAGAAACCACACTTTATTATTACCAAACCCTTGAGGTAGGGAAACACCATACAATGAATCCTATTATGAAAGAGATCCTCTCATGTTCACTTGCCTCCTCAAGGGGGCATCCTCCTATTGAGCTACTGCTCCAAATACAATACTTCTCTTCATGTCCCATTACATTGCTTGAATCTCTTTATATAGTGCTACCATCACCTAAGAATATTCTAGAGGAGGAATCTTCTAGAAGTATAACCTTCTAAGAAGTCCTCTTACATTTATTTCATTTAATTACTCATTTATTATATCTAACTACCATAGTGAGCCTTATTTAATAATATAGTGGACCTATTCCACTTTACATTGAATGACCTTTACTATTATAACTATGGGCCCTCTGGGACCCCCACTACCTCTCTAGCTACCTGAATAGATCTACAAAAAAATCGTTTTTGGATGTCTCTAGTGTATTGTGTTTCTATGGATGTCTACTATGTTTTGTTGATTTATACTACTCATGATATATTGATGATATACTGATGATGATATTAATGATTATAGATTATGGTTAAAAGTGATAATAAAGTTCGCATATTGATTCATCCCCCCCCGTCCTCTCAGCATTCCAACAGGTCATTTCATTTGGTTTATGTTGTGGAAGGCAGATCTCAAACCTTGTGTGGAAGCACAATTCCTGGTAGTTCTGGAAACCATTTTTTCCCATCATCAATGGTATAAAAATTCTCAAGCCCAAGTATGCAAATATCAGCTTGTTAAGCATCACTTGCATACATTTTTCATAGTAATAGTTTATTAATGGCTCTGTTCTTGATTGGTTTTGGGTATGCGTGTCTTTTCCTTGTTTTTTCACTCTGAATGAATTAATGTTTCAAGGGTTTCCAAAGTGGTTTATCTATGATAATTGTTTTCTTCACTCCGTGCTCTTTTTCACTTTCCATTTATCATCCATAATTGTTTAAGTGAAACCCATATGTTAAAAATGTGAAATGAGACCCAGGTTTGAGTTTTTGTAATGGTTGCTTGTTGTCTGGACTCTGGTATGTCAAATTTCAAAATTTCTCGCTTCACCGAGGAAAGTTTGGTTTCAAACCCCACTAGTCGCTATTCGATATGAGTTTCTGGATGTTTTAAAGTTCCAAGTTGGAAAGTTTTATATGTCAATGTCTTGGTTTATTTGAACAAGTTTTTGACCAACATGTAAATGCTTTTCAAATTACTAAAGTTGGGTTGGGTTTGAACCTGTGACTTGAACATAATTTTGAATGGATGAATACAAGTTTTGCTTCTCAAAAAAGGTTTTGGTTAATGATTGGGTTTCAAACTCGTGGAAAATAGATGACCGTTTTGAAATAATTCAAGGGTTTATACAAGTTGTTTGTAACTTGCAAAATTAAGCATTTAATTTTTTCTAATAAGTATGAGACTTTGGTTTGTTTCTTGGTTATTGTTTTCATTCTGGGTTTTGCACCCACGACCTCAATGTGTATTTGAATGGTAGATAGTGTATTCATATTGTTCATTTTGGTTGTGATCAACTGAGAATTATGATGTGTTATAGTTGTTTTAAGTTTCAAACCTACACCCATGTTTCATACATCTCATTTTGATTAGAATATGAATTATACCAGCAATTAATGGAGTTGACCATTGGTCCTGATTGAATTATGGTCTGAATTTTTTATGTGAATAAGTATTGAGGTAGTGTTGTGCTGAGTTAAAGTTGGGTTTTGAACCCACGACTTTATAAATGACTATTTGGGTCTTTGAATAGGTGTTTACAAGTTGTTTTCTTTTCTTTTGATCAATGAAGTTTTGGTTGATTTGGGTTTCAAACTCATGGAAATATAAGGGATTGTTTTTTATTAAGTTAGAAAGTTCATACAAGTTGTATCTTCCCTCATAGCTCATAAAACCAAGCAATGTTTTGTTCACAAACATGAATTTCGGGTGCAATGGGTTTTGAACCCACACCTATATGGAGGAAATTAAGTTTTAAACAACTTGTGTACAAAAATATGTGAGCATGTATTGTTTTTTTAGTCTTGGCCCAAAGCTGGATTTGAAGACACCATTTGATAAATGTTTAATTAGATTTTATGGTAAGATGTCATTTCTTATTCATGGCCAAGTTTTCATTGACCTTCGAACTCATGAACTTATGCGAAAGATAATTGTTTTTGAATTGACACTAAGAGTCAACAAGAACTATTATTTTGATATCCAAACATAATTTGAATTCCTGGTGAACACATTCTACTATTTAAGGAGTAATATATCATTTGGCTATCTGGTTGTATTTTGAACTTTGGTTATCCACAGAAATTTCATGTTTAATACATTCTCTCTTGACACTGTTCTTTTTGGTGACTATGGTTTGATACACTACAACATTATGACTATTTTTGCACTATGTCCCTCTGTTGATCATGGCCTCTCTTTGAAGTTTTGATTAGTGTAGTTAATATGGTCTAAGAGTAGAACTTCTCTTAAATAGCTTGTACTATGATCATTTAGAAAACTTGATAATAAACCATGATATTCATGAGTTTCGACAGCTGAAAGAAATATTAGTAAAATATGATAGTATTACAATGCACATTTTGAAAAAGAAATGGAAGTTTGGATGTACATATTTAAAATTTATTTATCTTTTATAAACATGACCAAATCCTCACATAATATGTCATTTTTCATACATCATTCCTAAAAATCCCAAATCATGTTGCATTCAATTCCATATATTTTCTTCCCCTRTTATATAAATAGAAAAGAACTTTCAAAGAAGGGATTTGTTGGCAGATTGGTATGCAGAGTCTTAATGTTTGAACGRTTGATGTAATTTGAAATGAATCATGGGATGTATTGACATGAAGTAAACAATGGTTTATAAAACATGTCRATATGAAATTTTTTCAGATTGAAAATAGGATAAGTTGTAAGCAGAATTGATATGGATTATGAACATTATCATGCATTCTTGTCATTTATGTCATTTTACGTAAATTACAAGTCATATTTTCATTGTTCCTTATCATTATATTTYCATTTACATTCAATTTCCTATGTTCAATGAGATCAGTGACAATATAGTAAATATCTATAGCTTATAGTATGACTTGTGTATACTAATTTGATCATTGGTGAATACTTAGATGAGTTTCTTCAACAGAGACAACAATCGATTMAGAAACATGGGAAATAGGGGAAACAAAGGTAGAATTCCCAATTCATTTGGGAAAAGAGGTATAAATAAATGAATGAGATTTTCCATCCATTTTGATGCAAATTCCAAGGAGTTTAACCAACTGGTCCAAACTGGTTATTTAAACCTCGCGGGACATCATGCCTTCCAGATCCCTTAGCCACTAGTTAGACCTCCTCTTCAACCTCACCCAAGTATTGCAGACATTCCCAAACAACCCCATATGCAACCTCATGAGCCCTTAGTCAATGATGGCTGGAATAATGTGCATGTTAATCCATCCTATGGTGTAGGTCATTGGCCTACCATGCCACTACCACTTTGTCCTCCTCCTCCTCCTTGACTGCCAATTCATCCTATTTCTTATATTTCCTCACATGATCATTTTGTTTAGATACCAAAGAATTATAAAGCCTTAGCTACTGAGCCAAATCCAAGTAAAGGAAATCAGCCCGCCATTTGTGTTAGTTCAGGTTCATTAGAGATATCCTCATACATCGTCAAGTACCTACCTCTCAAACTTGAAGATGGTGTAAGAAAAATCACATTTGATGATATGCAAGAAAAATCACATTTGATGATATGCACCCATGAGTGTCGAAGTTTGAAGAGAAGAAATATGTTGATGCATATTTACTCAAGCATAGGGAAAAATTATTTGAAGGAAGTAGACAAAGAGAGTCTACTTCGAAAAATAAATATTGTTTTTGACTTTTCATGATGACATTTCAGTTTGACATTCCAGGCTCATATTTTTGGACAAATGACATGATAATTATTTTTTGAGAAACTTATATCATGCCTTTAAAGTATTTTGGGAGATACAAGTGTATTTAATTATGGAGCATGATTACTTTGATTGATTTTAATTTATATTTTTATGATGATGTGTGCATAATATTTTGAATAAAATGTGGAGGAACAAGGGGATATTCAAAATAAAACAAATAAATACATAGGGCTCCACCTATTAATTATTATATATTATATATTATTATTATTATTATTTATCCTTATCATAAATAAGTTGTCCTGTTATTAACTAAATTTATTCAACTTTAGTAACAAAAGGTAGTTGAACCACTTGAAAACTACTTTTTGGAGAATAAAAGGAAGAAAGCAAGGACAAGGAAGGGATGAGAAAATAGAGAGAGATACTTTTGATAAGGTTTTGTCTTGTTTCAAGGGATATTTGTGATAGTCATTCTTTCATTTTATGATTTTCATGAGAGGGAAGTTGTCTTCTTGATACCAAGATTATTCTAAAGGTGGAAAAGAATAAAGCACTGGGAAGCATAGAATTTTGACATGTTTTAGAAGGTTATTCATTTATCTTGACAACCTATTTAGTTCGGGTAGAATTTATGAATTCATTTTCAGTGTTGATTAAGGCTATTTTGCAGAGTCAAGAATATGATGAGCTTGTAGGTTCGATTGATCCGATTTATTTCAGTCTTGGTCTTTTTCTTTCAGAAACCGATTGTGTTTGTATGATTCAAAATTCTATCCTAGACTTCTAAGTTTGATTCTGGTCCAAACCCTCGTGGGATTTTTTAAAGAGGAACTTGGTTGTAACTCAGAAAAGTCATTAATAAAATCATTTTTGGTTTCTTCTCAATTTGAGACTTGTGTTTTACTGGTTTTCAGATGTATGTGTTCTTGTATTTGTTCGTTTAAATTCTTACGAACTTCATTCACAAACACTTTTTATACTTTTTTTATTTTATTTTCAACAAAACATACAAATTTGATAATAGCATCAAACCCAAGATCTTATTTCTTGAGGGATGATTGATATTTTTGAACAAGATATAATCCCAAGGTAACATTCCCACCTATCTCATCTAGCCTAATGAGATTTAAAAATGCTTGAGTGAAGACATTACCATTCCTTGCCTCAACATTTATTTTGGTGTCCATACTGGGGAGTGATATTTTACTCTCTATTTGTTTTCTTTATTTTCTATTTTTAATTAATGATTGTACCTACCCGACAACAACCTTATTTTAGGTTTCCTGATAAAAAACTATTGTATCTTGTATTTTTTATTTTATTCTTGAAATCTCTCATATTTGTGAAGAACTTGAATGTTCTTGGGAGACTATAGTCAATGATACTGAGATTCAATGTCAGAGAGAATCCCTTCAAAGGAAAGCTCAAAATAGGCCTCCACAGTATATTATTGTCTTATGTCCACCCAATCACGTCTATCAACATGGTTAAGAGGCCAATATCCTGAATTTGATCCTTTCTTTGGAATAGGAAGGAAAAATAAAATTTTAGAAAATATTCAGCGAAAGATTAAAATATCTTTTTTCAGATTCTTCATCTAAAGTAAGAAAAATTTCAATATCTTTTCCTCTTAGACAACCCACAATGACTTCATCTGATGGTTCTAGCAGTACAAGTGGATCCACTCCTTCACAAGCCTCAACTTCTTCTCTAATCAGAAGTACGTACAATCACTACAATCCTGTAGTATCAACTACAAATCCTACTAAGGTCATCAAACAATATGGATTATTCAAATTTCAAGAATATGAAAATGATACTCAGTGGCATGTATCTTCTCCTCTAGATTTGGTTCCAGCCACTACACCTCTTCCTAAATTCAAGGATCAATTGCCTAAGATTTTTGGTAATGACACCATTTTAGTCAATGAACATCTTATTTATTTTTCAAATGCATGTCATAATATTGGGGAAAATGAAAATGACACGTGCATGAGACTTTTTGTCAACTCATTGGAAGGGGGGGATGTGGACAAATTCTTTGAATTACCGACCAAGATATTCACAACTTGGGCTGAATTATTGTATTGGTTCAAATCAACATATGGACAAACTCAAAGTCCAACAAATTTTCTTAGAGATTACAATAATTGTGTCTATAACAAAGGTGAGACTATTAAATCCTTCAATTTTTGTTTCACCAAATTATACAATCAGATTCCATAAATTGTCAGAACTTGTAATCAAGATGCATTAATGCACTACTATAACACCTTAGTTATTGCCTATCGTCATAGGATTGAGGAAAATAATGCTAAAATTATGGGATTTTCATTACAAACTTGTTTATAATTTGAGGAACAATTGGCAAGAACATGTCTTCTAGTTGAGGAATTTATTAAATAGAATGAGATGTCAGCTATGTTATAGTTGGTACAAGATATGATAAATTGAATGATTTCTTTCGAGAGAAAATGAGTGACTTATACCTCTACTCCAGTTGAAACTTTAGCCCAGGCTTCCTTTAGGAATCAACCTAATAATATTTAGCCTAAGGCTATTCTTCCAAGAACTTGGTACAATTTCTATGAAGAAAGATATGATGAGAATACCTGTGAGGTTAAAAAGTCTACAAGAGTTGTATCTTTGGAAAAAGAGTCGATACAACCATTGTTGCCTCAAATTAGATTCAAGAAGAGGATTTTATGATGGTTGAAACCCAAAAAAAATCTTACCTAAACAAAGGTGAGTGTGGTCCTCCCAAGACTACTTTTTCTCTTTAGACACCACCTTCGTCTTCAAAATTTTATTCCCTCTTTGATTATCTGTAGAATTGTCCATTTATTTCATTACAGGTCCCACCCCTTCCCCAACACTTTCCAATTCAAAAATTGTAATTATGTAACATTTTTTGTGAATTTATAATGTTTATCAGGATTGTTGGATTCAAATCTACTATTAAAATCATGTATTTGATAGTAGTAAAAGAATTGCTAATCACATTGGCAAAGTGTCTTTTTATTATGCTAAAATTGCTAACTGCAAGAGCTATGCCACCAATAAGAACTTCTGAGTGGTATCCTATCAATCCTTCTAAAGGAAAGGTTAAGGAAACAGGGGAGGGTTCCCAAATAAACCAATGGAGATTGAGGATCTCAACAATAAATATGGTATGGTGATTCAATTGTTGGTAAATTAGGAAACTCTACCATGACACATATTCAAGGATACTAAGGCAGGTATCGAGACTCAAGTAATATTTCTAGGATGGAATGAAATTTTTGTGAAATTCAAGGAGGGTCATTATCCAGAGATGATTTACCATAGTGATCCCATGGTTAGGAAAGTTGATGATAAGGTCTTCATGAAAATAAGGAAATCATGTTTACATTCTACAACCGCTAGGGTTCCTATTTTCCCTTGTTCCAAATCCATTGAATGGATCATAGATTACACCATTATGAAAAGAAGTATGTTTGTAGATGTAAAGGGTGATTGTATATGATATTTCCTAACAGAGCACTTGGAGAAATTTTAAAAGTCTCACATGCCCAAAGTTCAATTGGTTACTTCTTTTGTGCATGAATTTCATGATAAGAATGATGTCAGAAATATTTTAGCTAGTTGGTGGAAGGAGGATAAGAAGTTCTTGTTGATTAAGGTTGGTTGTCATTAATGTCAACCCTTGAAGAAATCCTCATAGCACAAGATTTGGGTAATGGACCCAAGTTTGTTTGATGTAAATATGACTCATTATTGTCTTGTCATGGTTGATAAGAAGTAAAAATGGATGAACTCCAAAGTGGTCCCCTTATGGTGAAAGCCCTCATGGCAAGACACTTTGCGGAGTGAGAGAACCCATGCTTATTTGAGGAATAATGAGATGAAGGACAATGAATTTGTGAGTGAAACTATCCTAGATGGATAGTGCTTGTCATGTCATTTCTGGTGGTATGTGGAACGCCACATAACTCCTCACGGTTAGAGAGTTATGACCATATGAAGTTGGAGAAGCCCTCATAAGTCTTATAGAAGCCCCCAAGGGTCAAAGTGATTTGCAAAAGAAATTATTTTAAATGAAGAAGACCTAAAATAAGGAAATCGTAAGGCTACATGAAGATATAAATAAGAGGCAAAGCTCACTCATTATACACACACTTGTACATATTGTATATCTATTTTCTTGTGTAAAGATTCTTGTAAATACTTGTTGATACATATGAAGTGGTGAATGTCTGAGAGAGCATGAAGGGTTGACGGTGAAATTCTCAGAATTACAGCAAAACCCTATTTTCTGAGGTGTACGGGGGTTGTCTGTGTACAAGGTGCATACATGCTGAGTTATATGTGGGTTGTCTATGTACAAGTTGCGTACATGTTGAGTTATACACGGGTCGTCTGTGTACAAGGTGCGTACATGCTGAGTTATACGTGGGTTTTCTGTGTACAAGGTGCGTACATGCTGAGTTATACGCGAGCTGGTAGTGTATTAGGTTGTGTACATGTTCGTAAATCCATAGAAACTTGAAGAGGTGAATATGCAGAGGTTCTAGATTCTGAGATCAAGCTTCCAGGAAGGTCTAAAGTGCTCAGATACATCAGATCCATCCATTGGTTCAAAAGGTATGTCTTATTTCTATGAATAGTTGGATTTTGATGTATGCATGAGGAATGGCAATGGATATTTGAGGATTCTCCTTAGAGAGACTAGTGGCTTCATGGGATCTTTTGCATAAGTCATATCTACAGAAATACAGTGTTGGTATATTCATCATTGATACTTCTTGTGAGGCACATCTTGTATTTCTTTGCATATGGCTAAGGGTTTTTATGGTACATGGTTGAGAGCTTGTATTTGTGCAGTAGTTGATGTATTAAGAGTATGAATATTAGAAAGGGGTTGATGACTAAGATCATGTGAGGGATATTATACTTGTTCATAATTAAACATACCTATATGACACATGACTAAAGAGAGACATACTTTCCTTGAGTAAATGTTATATATGAAGATGCATGCATAAGGTACAGTTATAGTCTGGATATAGTGATAGGTTATAGATCTATGTGAAAGAAGTTATAGAGGATTATAAGTTTTCAAGAAAAAGGAAACCCTAGTTTTCAGAAGGCATATTTAGGCTACATAACAGTTTGGTACTGTACATACGCGAGTTGCATAACATATAGGGCACGTACATACATGGGCTGTAGTACTACAGGTCACGTATCTATTGTATTTTTGTAGATACATGTTTAGTTCAGGTACAGTTTGATTACAGGGCAGTTGTATAGATTGGATACAGGTCAGTGGTACAGGTTGATACAGTTGTACAACAATATATCTCACAGTGACATGTTGAAAGTGGTTCCATCATTCTACTTATACTTTAGGGCGGTTGGACGGAGCAAGGACAGGTGGTTGTAGCCACCTTCCAGTTGTAGACTGAGAACACAAGGGTTGTAGCCTCCTTCTAGTTGTAGCCAGAGAATTGGGGAGTTGGAGCTTCCCTCAGGTTGTAGCCTGAGAAACTAGGGGGTTGGAGCCTCCTTCCAGTTGCAGCTAGAAAACAAAGGAAGTTGGTGCTTCCAATTAATGGAATTCTTCAAGACATATAAGAAAAAGCATTATGTGGTTTTCTCCTGATTTGGGTTTCCACGTAAAACACTGGTGTATTGTGTATGTGTGTGATTGTTCATTTCCTATTGCTTATTATTGGATAATAATTCTACATTAATATAACACTTGGACTATTTAGAGAAAAATGATTATAATTACGCTATTAGTGATTCACCCCCCCTCTCAGTAATCCAACAATTGGTTTCAGAGAAGGTACTTTTAGAAATCAGTTTAATCATTGAAAGGTACATCATGGAAAGTATCAACTTGTATAAAAATGGAATACCACAGTTTGATGGACAAAAGTATTCTTTTTGGAGCATAAGGTTGAAGAAATATATACAAGCACAAGGATTTCAAGTTTGGCAATCAATTGTAGATGGATACACAGCACCAACAGTTCCACCAACAAATGACAAAGCAATGAAACTCGGTGAGAATAACTCCAAAGCTATAAATGCACTTTTGAATGGTCTCAGTGATACGGTATTCACCAAAGTTTCACATTGTAAATCCACTAAAGATATTTGGGACAGGCTTCAAAATACTTATGAAGGAGATACAAAAGTCAAAGCAGAAAATCTTCAAACTTACAGAGGTTAGTTCAAACAACTAAAAATGAAGGAAGATGAGAATATTGCATACTACTTCTTACGAGTCGATGAAACATTGAATGCAATCATAGGATTGGGAGAAGAAATCGAAGAATCTGTAATTGTTCAAAAGGTACTAAGATATCTTCCTATGAGATTCAACCCTAAGATATCAGTGCTAGAAGAAAGATTGGATCTAAACTCAATAAGCATGGACGAACTGCATGGAATCTTCACAACATATGAAATGAGAATTGAACAGGAAAATCTAGATGTAAAAGAAGCATCGAAAAGATCAAATCAAAAGAAGAAGGAACAAGAAGAATATAGCAGCAACATCAATGTCTCAGAATATGATGAAGAAGTGGCCAACTTCGTCAAAAGACTGAACAAGGGAACCAATGGTAGGTATAGAGGTAAGCTTCCTTTAATTTGTTTTAGTTGTGATGGTATTGGTCATTTTGATAAAAAATGTCCTCATAATAAAAAGAGAAATGATGAAGGTTACTCAAAAGGAAAATACACATATAAAGGAAAAAGAACTACAAAGAAAGATTTCAAGAAAAGCTTATGCATCAAAGAAGACATCTCATCATCAGATGGAGATGAAATTAGTGACAGTGAGATAGGAAGATTTCTATTCATGGTAGTAAAATATTCTGACAAAGAAGACTCCGAAGAAGAATATGAAGAAGCCAAAGAAGGATATGAAGAAGTCAAAGACGAAATTGAAGAGGAGAAATTTGACTATCGAGAAGAATTAATGTGTGCCATAGAAGTTATCAAAAGAGAAAAGAATAAAAACAAGAAACTACAAGCAGAACTAGACAAGAAAAAGGACACTCGATAACTAGAACAAATGATCACAAAATTGAAGGTTCAAATAGAAGAATATAAAATAATTGAAGAAGCACTCAAAGAACAACTAGAAGAAAAGGACAAGATCATTGGAAACTTGGAAGCAGAGATTGTCAGACTAAGAAAGGATATTAAAAAAAAAAATATGCAGAATAGCTCAAAAGTTCTGGATGAAATTATCAACAGTCAAAAATCTCATCTTGACAAGTCTGGACTTGGATACAATCAGACAGAAAATGGATCAAGCTCCAAAACAACAGAGCAAGAAACAAATCCAAAAAGATATGCAGAAACAATCAAAGGGGATAGGAAGATATACAAGGAAGATTACAAGGACACTCCTCCATCGAGAAGATTCAGATTTCAAAATCAACAATAGACATATATGCCTCAAGAAGAAGGATTTATAAGAGCACCTCCTTTTAGAAGATCTTCAACTCCCAGGTATCAAACTATATTTTTTTGTTTATGTTATGCATGTAATAATTTTGGACATAAAG
>ML800276.1:31237-43855 GCA_009831015.1 Picea engelmannii | reverse complement strand
ATGTACAGTTTGATTACAGGACAGTTGTACAAATTGGATACAGGTCAGTGGTACTGGTTGATACAGTTGTATAGCAGTATATCTCATAGTGACAGGTTGACAGTGGTTCCATCATTCTACTTATACTTTAGAGTAGTTGGACGAGGCAAGGACAGGTGGTTGTAGCCACCTTTCGATTGTAGGCAGAGAACACAGGGGGTTGTAGCCTCCTTCTGGTTGTAGCCAGAGAATTAGGGATTTGGAGCTTCCCTCAGGTTGTAGCCTGAGAAAATAGGGGGTTGGAGCCTCCTTCCAGTTGCAGTTGGAAAACAAGGGAAGTTGGTGCTTCCAATGAATGTAATTCTTCAAGACATATAAGAAAAAGCATTACGTGGTTTTCTCTCGATTTGGATTTCGACGTAAAACACTGGTGTACTGTGTATGTGTATGATTGTTCATTTCCTATTGCTCATTATTGGATAATAATTCTACATTGGTATAACACTTGGATTATTTGGAGAAAAAGGTTTATAATTACATTATTACTTATTCACCCCCCCTCTCAGTAATCCAATAGTTCTTAACAGGGTTAATGGTTGGTATATTATCATAAATTTGAGAGAACCTTATATGTACTTGATGGCACTCATATCCATATTATATGTAGACAAATATTGTTCTAATTTTTCAAATGCATGGGTTCCTCTGGCATATATAATGACTACAATAGGAAAATTATTTAATTAGGGAGGCATTTTAGCTAATCAACTTGGTTTTATAATTGAGAAGGTTCATAGAGAAAAAGAGACACCTGGTCTCTTATTTGTTAGATGTTTTTTGTTCCATGAACCTATTTCTATGAGTCAATCTCATTTGGCATGTTTCATAATGACATGTTCCTGTGTATTTTTAGATTTTGTGGGAAAATAAGTACAATAAGTGGTATACATAGATCTATGACCATTCCTTAGTGCAATTTTATTTCATAATTTTACATGAAGAATTTTCCATATTAACTAATCAGGAAAAGGAGCTTTTAGGTTATATTGATAATTGGTACATACAAGAGGATCTTACCTACATAAGGATTTTCAGTGCAACTGTAACACCTCACATGTTGCTGAAATATGCACTAGATAGACTTGGTGTGGGAGAGATAACATATCAAATGGTGTTGTAGGGGTTCATTGCTTCATTACTCAAAGAGCTCAAGAAAAAGGTTTTTATACCTTACGGTTTCAAACTCGAACATTATTTCATAAAAGATCCAAAACATGCTAGGTAGGAAGCAACTACTCATTTAGAGTATTGATTTCCATTGTGACAATTTAGAAGGCGTGATCCCAAGGGGTTGGTTGAAAAAAATCACGATTTAGTATCAACACCATGAACTTATAGTCATGAGAAATGGGAAGACAAGTTAATTTTTGAAATTGCTCATAACTAGGATAAGGTCTTGGAGAGAAAGAATTATCCTCGCATAACAATTTTTAAAACTTTGTCGATTGATGAGTAGATGTTATAGATATAGAGAGGATTAGAAACTGAAAATATCTCAAAGAGACATTGAGGAATATAGGATATTAGAGGAAAGTATAGTAAGAGAAGAAGTAGATCTCAAAGCCATTCGAGATGAACAACTTAGATTACAATGGGATCAATAATATCAAAGAGAAACAGAACAAGATTTCAAAACAAAATAAGAAGCAAAGGTACATAAAGAAGAATTAGAAGCTGAGAGAAAGGCATCCAAAGCAGAACAAAGGAAAAATGAATCGTGGCATCAAAGAGAGAAGGAAGATATTGAAAAGAGACAATGAGAAGAGAAAATTACGAAATGGGAAGAGGAGAATAGAAAGGAAAAAGGAAGCACAAGAACACCTCATTGTTGAGGAGCTAAGTAGGAAGGAAGAGGAGAAGCTAGAATAGGGACCAATTACAAAGGAGTAGGGTTCTATACAAAAAATAAAATATGAGAAACTATAAGAAAAATCCACATCCTTACCCAAGGAAGTCACTGACTTGACAAAGGTTGGAAAAGAGGCACTTGAATCTATTAGTGAGAAAAATGAGGATAAGGGTATAGATGACAAGGTTGAGGAAGATTCCTTCGGGGTGAACGACATGATTGAAAATATTTCCCATGAGATTTATAATTAGGCTTAGAAGATAAAAGAGAGTCCAACAATTGATAAAGGGAAGGAACCCAAGTTGAAACGATTTCACACTCTTCGAAGCCTTGAAAATATTCTATCATGGTTTGATTAACCAATTCTCGACATTATGGAGGAAATTACCAATCTAGAATCCATTACTTACAATTGCAGGATGATGCAAAAGAGTAAAATAATAGACATAGGAAGTGTTGTAATATGCACTATGGAGGAGCCTTTGTTGGATACTAAAAGGGACAAGCTTAGTGAACTCTTATATGTTGGGGTAGTAATTTCTTATGCTATCATTGGAAAGGATAGATTAGAGGAGGACAAGACATAGAAGATGAAAAGGGAGATCAAATACCTAAGAAATCAAGTGAGTTATCACAAGGGATCTCCTAATATCATCACCAAATTTGTATAAGATGTTATGAAAGAAAACATGAAATCTGCGCAAATAGGAATACATTTTATTTCCAAAATAACAAAGCTCCTGGAAGAAACCCTGTAGCTATCAATAGTACACAAGGAAATTATGAAATGGCATGAGAAGCAGGCCAAAGTGAAAGACCAAATAGAATATATCTAATAAATTAAAATTACCACAAAGAAGAAGATAATGGAATCAAGACTTTGACAGAGGAAGGGTTCCCTCAAATACATAGATCATTGCGGTACTGTGGGGAGTTGGGTAACTTTTTGTTGGCACCAAAATTTTTGGGTAAATATCATGCGCACACACAAACAAAGTTGTGCACCCGTTTAATTTTTTGTGTGCACTCTAGCAACTACACAATGGGTGACATACGGCATGTGCACGAGTTCAAGTTTTTCCAATGTGCCCCAGTATGCGTTTTCCCAATGCGTGCCAGTCCGAGTTTTTCCAATGCATTCCAGTCTAATTTTTGTGATGCTAATAAAAATTGAGAAGACATCACATGCAAACCAAAATAAATAAAACAATCTTTAGGAAATATTCCCAAATTATTACTTTAGGCAGCACGAGATATCATGGAGTAGTAAGGATATGAGTTGGCGAGGTAGTTAAGAAATAATTCTATGAGTCCAAAGAGGCTACATGGACTGCATGTGGGTGAAACAAGTGTGTGGGACTGGAAGTCAGAGGAGTGAGGGGAGTAGAACTAAAAATGACAGTGTGATGGAGCTGAGAAGAAGATAAAAAGGAGCAACGATGACCAAAAAAGAGTTACTTAGATGGTTGGCTAGTGATTGGTTGTTGTTGTTGTCAATTTCCTTGATATCACTCTGAGCCCATGTTTTGTAATGTATATGGTTGTGAGTATGGTTCTATAATATCTGCAAAGTCTAAGAGAAATCACATGGTGCTATGAAATGTAATACTGAGAAATAATATGAGAGCACAGGGCACTACTGTTTTCAATTGATGACTTGTGTAATGTATGTTTGTAACTGGTTGAATGAAGATAATAAAATCTACAACTATTCCTGTCTAAGATGTGTTGCTCATGTGTCAATTGAATGTATGTGATGTTGTTACATGTTGTTAGTTTTTAAGAATAATGCAATGGAATGTATCAATACCAACCCGAATGGATTTGTGTGTAATTAATCCTTCATCACCGACACAAGACCATATGGTCTTTGTGATTCTCATGGTGTCTCGGGTGAGACCTTCTTCAGTATTTGGTTGAGGATTGATATGTTGACACCTTGGGTTTTTTTTTATCAACTCTAGACGAACCCTGGGTCTTCAACCTCCCAACATTAAGAAATATGTGTGCAAGCATAGAAAACCCAACAAATGGTTATGTTGCCGGGACCTGAAGGTTTTATATTTAATGATGAAGGAAGATAATGATGTGGTATCCATATCAGAAGGAAATTCAATATTGGTTAACTATGAAGCAATATGAGTTTTCTCAATTGGAAACTCAAGGTTTGAATGCCAATGTGAAGTGATGGAAGAATATGTATATCTACACTTATATCCATGGAATTTTCTTTGTTGAATTTCCATGAATATTGTATGAATGGTTGAAGAGGTAGACTGCTACTAATACTTCTTTGAGGCCTCAAGAACCATTGTTTTGGGATCAGATCATGATTGATAGGTTGAATACATTGGATAACAAGTGGACATGAGCCATTGATTTATGGTTTTATAGGGTGACAGAAAGTTATATAATTGAGTTTGTTGTTGAATACATTGATTCTTTCAATGAGCCTAAAAGGAAGTTCTCTAAAGTTCCTTGAAGAAGGCTTATAGAAGATATCACACTCTGGATAAAGATGTTATTTGTAGATAAAGTTATGATATGCATGGAGCCCGACAGGATGGTAAAGTAGACTCCCTTAGAACTAGGGGGGATGAAAAGATGAGGGGAAAGTGAGAGATGAGATGGAGCTGTTGAGGAGGATCCAAAAGTTGTTGAAATGAGGTGAGGAATAGGATGGACCTAGAAGAGTAGAGAAGAGAGGGAGATGAAATATACACAATAAGAGTTGAGTCAAGGAGGAAATTGGAATAGAGAAGTGGAAGGAAGGAAGGAAGGGGTGCAAAATGATGGGTCAATCCTAAAATGAAGAGGAAGGAGACCACACCAGGAGGAATTTTGGGAGAGTGTGATGTGTCAGATAGGAGAAAATGAGGATAGGATGGTGAAGAGGTGTGGCATTTAGACTAGGGTATCTAGTGGAGATACCAATAATAGTGGTAGTAGGGGACAAGAAGATGAATTACAAACCCCTTAGCTATTTTGGAATGATGCAACTTCATAGGAAGGTGAGGTGTAGAGGAAGGAGAGGATGATGAAATTCCCGTGAGAGGAGGGAAAGAATAGTTAGTGATAGTGGATGGTATTGTGTGGTTGAAGGTAAGAAACTCTCTAGGCTCCCTCACAAGAAATGTTAGAAGAATATGGAGTTCCCCCCCTTTGTACTACCCCCGTTGCACATTTGTAGATAAGAAGAAAGAACAACAAACAACATGAAGATTGGAGTAGAAGAAATAGTAGGAGAAGAAATAAGAGAAGATATGAGTGAAGAAGAAGATGAAGTCAATAATACTTGACAAGGAAGAGTATCGGTACCGATATCCCCAACACCAAGAAATCAAAAGGATATAGTTCGAGATTGAGGATGGAAAATCAGGATAGTACCTTGATATTACCCATGTTCCATGGGATAGGCAAGGATGATGCATAACAACATTGGTTCACATGTGAGGAGATATGGTCTGTGAGGAGGATCATAGATGAGGCATCGAGATTTCATAGTTGGAGACCATGTTCAGGGGTAGATCCTTTAAGTGGTACATGAAGTACAAGGCCACTGCACCAGTGGGTTAGATGAGGTCCCTAACAAATATCAAGAGAAATATGCTTAAGGAATTCCAAAAACCTAATTCAAAATATCAATGCATTATAAATATTAAGGAGATTAAGCAGAAACCAGTATAAATTGTGTGGGATTGTGACCAAAAATTCAAGATCTTGTTGGATAGGATAATGTTCTAGATATAGGATGTGTGGCACAAATAATGGTTCATTGTGAGGTTTCTCCCCCATATCTGAGTCTCGCTTAACCAATAGAAGGTGATTGCTCAGGACAAAGAGGTGGAGATTGCAATTCGCCTAGAGGCCACACTAAGAGGAGGAGAGACATTGACAAGTTTGGAGTAGGTACAGTCTCAGCTGGCCAACTTGATGATGCAATTGTAGGATATGGAAAAAGTGAAGGTGGTGTGCAAGTACATATGCTGTACAACATGTCAATCGAAATGGAACCATAGATATGAGTGTCCTACATTGGAAAACTACATGGAGATGGGTTCGCTAAATCCATTTCCATCTAGACCCCAGATGGAATGGTGCATTATTTGTAGATAGTGGGGACATATACCACTTCCCAACAATAAATAAATATTAGAATACACATCATACTCCATTCTATGAATTTTTCAAATACACGGGGCATGATGTGAACGACTACCGATCATTCCAGCTAATGCAAGACCATACACACAATGTATTTCAGGTTCAGGAGGAACATAAGGGTGGTGACCGTGGAAGTGTTGAGAGAGGTGGACACCAAGGAGGTCCCAGAGATAGATATGGACAAGACCATAGATGAGGATATGGAGGAGGTGGAGGTAGAACCCCCACTTTTTTTAACTGTGGTGAGATAGGGCATGTGTCAAGATTTTATACCAAATTGTGCATTCTCCATGGGTATTGCTATAGCCCCGAGAAAATCACAAAGGATTTTCCTAATTTGTTGAAGAAGTGAGAAGAGAAGAAGTCACAATGAAACATAGTGACTATAGAGCTATGCAGGAATCCAAAAAAGGATGATAAAGTTGATGTGTGGGTGATAACCAAGGCTGGGAAAAGATGTGAATGGGATTTGAGCATAGTGAAAACACGAGTCAACGGTTGGATGGGAAGATAAGAAAGGTAAGGAAACCCACTCCTAAGTTTGATGTTGTCCAAAAAAATAAGTTCTTGCGTGATGCGTAGAGGGCCATAGAGGAAGAAAGAGCAATAGAAGAGCAGCAATGCATGACATAAAGATCGCTTGAAGAGGCTCATATTTGTGAGGAAGTACAACGAGTGACACATACTTCGATGGAATAGGCATGATCCTGTGAATAATTACAATGCGCCACACATAGGTCTTTAGAGGAATCGCATGTGCACAAGGAAATACAATGTGCGATGCAAAGGTCACTAGAAGAAGCTTGCAGACAAGAGGAGTTGTGAGATGCCAAACGAAGGGAAATAGAGGAACATGTACATGAAGAGTTGAAGTGCACGGTGTGAGAAGAAGCATGGTATGACTTGGGTCATTAAACAAAAACTGAGGATCAAGTAAGTAAATTATTACGTTGTTGTTTAGGATTATTAAGTAATATTTATGTTGCACAAAAGTTGATGCAAATGTTATCAACTTGGGTGGGGGGAGAAGGGACAGATAGAGCTATATCATCCCTCCTAAAAGAAAGGTATGTGTGTCAGGTCAGTAAGCATAAGCGCATAGGAAGAGAGTTTAAGATGACAACTGCACTCAAAAGTTATGAGATGGAGGGGGTCATTTTGGATATATGTTTTGACATCAACATCCTATCGAAGAAGTCATGGGAATTGATGGGTAAATCGAGTTTGGTATGGTCTCCCATCCAACTTCGGGTGGAAATAATATACCCTATAGGCCGATTGGAGCAAGTCAAGGAAAACATAGAGGGGGTGAATATGAAAGCATATTTTGAAGTAATATAGATCATGGATGACACTGATCCATACCCTTCCCTACTTGGAATTGATTGGGCCTTCGACAACAATGGTGTGTTGAACCTAAAGAAAAGACATATGTCCTTTGAGACAGAAACCTTGCACGTAATCACACAATTAGACCCCAATGAAGGGGATAAATACAACGAGTTGGTCGATGAGGATGTGTAGAGCTCTACTATTGAAAATATATGAAAGATCACGGGGCATAGGGAATATTATTTCAATTCCATAATGGATGGAGAATTGAGTTGGAGGAGTGTGAATTCATGTGATACTGATTCAAAGGATGCCATGGAGAGGTGGAAGAATAATATTTATGAAATATCTACAAGGAGATGTGCTTGCATTACCACTGAAGTGCATGAAGAAGAATTCAATTCCTATTGGTTCAATAGTTTAGATATGGTGGATGCATTTATTTCCTTGCTGCAGCATATTCGGGAACACCACCGAGTACACGCCCTCGACACAATGTTAATATGAATACCCGTGCAATGATGGGATGCACATCGAGAACATATACAAGAATGGGAACTTGTAGAAGATTTAATAAGAGAAAGGTTCAGGCCAGAGTTGGATATTCATTAGTACATGTGCTCTTACAAGAGGAGTTGGGTAGGCAAGAAACAGTGGAGTATGCAAAGTAGTTGTCTAAAGGCCTAGTGTGCTCCACCAAGAAATTACTATGTCCCTTCAGTTCCTCAGTTTCCTAGCAAACGAGTGGGGGAGACACATGTGTGAAGGATAGATATGACTACTCAATATGTTGTAATAGAAAGCATGTCCACCTATTCAGTCCCCCTCAACCCCATTGAGGAAATATATGAGTTGCACATGAGTAACGAAGCAGTGCTTAGTCAACATGTTCCACCATATCTAGTTGGATCGAGTGTAGTTCCTCCATGTTAGAAACTAAGAGGTTGGGCACATGTGAAGAAGTATTATGACCCAGGAGGGGTCACTGCGACTAATCAACCAAGGGTGGCCCAATGCAGGGGTGTACAAAATTCATGCACGATGCCCACGAAGAATAATTCCCACACATGATTTAATTCGTCCACATCATCGTGAAAGATTCGACAGTGGAAATATTTTTTAGTAATAACAGTGAATGTGACATTTAGTTCCATCATGTCAATTTCCTCCAATTTAGGAAAGATATATCCATTAATGCAGTTGACATGAGGATGATTTTCTCGATTTAGAATGAAGAAGGAGTTAATTATGGTGGATTGTGAAAGGCATGAAATTAAGGCTACAATGATCGATCTGCGTCCAAAATAAGGAATTCAACGACAAGGATAGAAGGCACTATCGACCAATTGATGGAAAGTATTGGGAAATAATTCCACGCCAGACAGACAACATGTGCCATTATAAGACCAATATATTTTGGACAAGTGGAGTGTTCCATATCATTAATTCTTCCTTTTTACCGACGTGTTCTTTTCTTTGTATCTTGGCATTGGCTAGAGAACAAAAGTGCATAATCTTGTTGGTTATCCAGCTGTCGAGTTCACTTGTGTGGTAGAGTCCTAGAGTAGTTATGTTCTTTCAAAATTGCAGAAAACTACAGTCACCATATTCAGCATGGCATCCTTGAGAAAACCCCAAGCCAGAATGAAGTCCAAGGCAATGAAGGAACAATTGGTTCAAAATTCGATGTTTCCATATGGAGTACATTTCCAAGGGGCAACATTTGGGAAAGTCCCACTACTGAAGTGTGTCGATTATAATGCGTGAGACACAAATCAGTTCCATGAACCATAGTTTAATAAGTATACATCCATTATCCAGAAAGAAGATGACACCAAAAAGGTGGTTACTCAAAAATGGTTGAAGACCTTATGAAAATCAGGCATCCTCACATTACTTAACTGCCCACATTTTGGTCATTCCCTAGTTGTTCAAGCATGTGTCTGCTTCCTCCTCAACAAATTGCATGACAGTTACATGTGTTTGGACCATCATTACCTCATTGCACATGGTTTTGGGTCTTCCCACTTATGGCGAGGATCCAATGATTACTCTCAAGGTGAAAGGCATAGCCTAGGAGGAAGTCTAATCTCAGTTTGGAACATGCAGAGGGAAGCAAAATGTTGTAATCCCCAAAATTAATGACTCCACAATTGGGTTCTCAACAAATTTACTCTCCTGCAAACTCATATGAAAATACCAAAAAGATGAATGCACCCTAGGGGTGGTCGTCACCGCGAAATGGTGTGTTGGAGGAATTCAAATGGCCTAAGCTCAATACCTACTGTATGAATTTATTGATGAATACTTAGTCGATGCTCATGATTGGGGAAAAGAGTTTCACTACAACTGGGTTTTACTTCTATTGTGTATGGTGCTATGGAAACCACCATCAACACATGCAAAGGACACGATGGATTCCCCCCTATTCGTTGCCCCCCGATTTCTAACTCTCTGCCACTCAAAGGACCCATAAGTCCAAGTAGACATCATGAAATATTTCTGACTATGGTTCACAAAGTTAATCGTTACCTTTGATGAGAGGGTCCACATCCTAAAGCAACTTCTGATAAGGTATGCAAATTATCTTGATTCTAAATGTGATTTTCATTACGTTTTCATTTATCCTCGTACGACCAATGACAAGGCTGAGTCCAAGATACCCTTTTGGATTACTGAATGAGACATCCTATATGGTGTCACGGCATGGTTGGCCAACTACCAGCCTTCATTTTATGAAGTCCAAACCCAATTCGAGGTGAGAACTAAGGATTCACAGGAATAGAGATGGATCACGACTATTGCTTAGTTTTGTGAAAAATCTTTTGTATCTAAGGCATAAATATGTAGCCTCGTAAAACCAACATTCACCCCATTCACAGGAGCACATGCATGGCATGGGTGGGTCTGAAGTAGAGGACGATGGAGCTAGGAAATGGAAATGATATTCCAAAGGTCAAATCCCTCCCCTATTGATCTTGACCTCAACACAGAGGAGGATTGTTGAGCTCCAATTTTGTCATATTTTCTGCCATACAAATACACTTATCATTACACCTTCTCTCTACATTTTGTCACTAATATATCCCTAATTACACCATAAACCTCCGTTATCTCTTGTCATTCATTCTGTGTGGTTAATACACAATTTTCCATATTTTTAGTGATTAAAAGGATGAGTATACAATAGTTTTTTCAATGATGGTTTAATCCTATGTTTCTATGTCCAAGTAGAATGTTTTGTACTGTTCAGGTTCCAGTATATGCATTGTCCATGTTCTGGTACCTGTATTGTTCTTGTTCAGGTACTCGCGTTGCAATTCATCCAATACTCCAAGTCATCCAGTACCAGAAGGTTCTACAGTCATCCAATACCCACACTCCATGTCATCCAATACTCTATAGTGATCCGGTACTACCTTTGCGTTCATCCGGTACCATCTCTTTGCCTCTTACGATACCAGCTTCATCCGGTACCAGATTGCGCCTATTCCGGTACTAGCTCCATCCAGTATTACCATCGCATTGGTCCGGTACCCATAGTCATGATTGTGTTCATATGGTATTAAACCCCTGGCTACAAGATTCTAGTACTAATTTTTCTAATCTGGTACCAACTGTTCTAATCCGGTACCAACTGTGCTAATCCGGCACTAGAAATAATTCAAAATTTTGGAAAGCTTCTAGAGGAAAATCGGGTACATGGGTTTTGTCCAGAATGATGTTTTCATGCAGACATGTGAGACATAATTCACCCAACTCACACATGTGGACCTCCATCTCAGGGGGAATGATTCTACTAAAATTATTGAAAAATTCAAACTACCAACTTGCACCTCGATTTCCATGCAGATGGCATTAGATCTAGAAATTCTACGAAATGGGTTTTGTCTAGAATATGGAAAATTGAGTAAATTATGGGAAGTTTTTCAAAATTAGAATTGGTTTGGAAGATATGGGTGGGGGACTAACTTGAATCTGCCCAAATTGCAATAAAACCCAGATTTTTGAGGATTTTATCTAAAAATGTAATAGTTGAAATCTGAGCATTGGGATTTGGTCCCATCATCTCCTCAATGAATATTCATGTATAAATAAGCCTCATAGGGCTATGAGAAAGAGCCATTATTTTCATGAATATTTTGTAAAGGAGTGATTTATTCTTGTGAGAAAGCCTTAAGGAGTTGTTAGCCATGTAAAAACAGAGTTTTTGATCTCAATGAAGAATTGATTGTTGCTACTACATTGTGCATCCTTCTAGCTTGATCTGATTGACTTCAAGCAACACTCACCTCCTGGGAAGGGCCCCTCAGCGTGGGTAAGTGTTGTTATATTCTATTTGCCTTGTAGAATAGCAATGCATTGTGTGTTTATTTCATTACAAGTCAATTTTAGTGTTGTTATCATTTGAGTTAAAGTTTTGTTAATTTTATGTTGTTTCATTAGATGGATGAATTTACACTCAGATCACATTTCTCAATTGAGTACATTATTACACTTCTTAAGCTTTGAGTCTAGTCTGTACTCCTTCCATTACTTATGTGTGCTTATATTTCAACATATCCTTTCAATGCTATGTTTTTGTGCTTAATCAATTGTGGACAATGTTCCCTTGCTTCCATGCTTCACTCTCATCTATTTAATCGTTCAAACCACTCTTTGCATCTAACCTTTTCCACCATTGATTTTTCATCCTACTCACACATCGAAACCTACTATCCAATTCACATATCCATTCACGTATTCTACGTTGTCCCAAATAGTGTAAAACAGAGTTGTTCCATTTTCTATATATATCATCTTTCTCTTCTATATTCACCTCATCTTTCCTCACATGATTCGCTCCTTAGTTGTCAATTTTCTTATACATTACAACCATATAATTATAAGAGCAGATCGTTTCCATCTCTTCCTCATTTTCTATGTATTAGTTAGTGAGTTTAAATGATGCCTTCATATCTCAATTACACATAAAACAACTTCCTCTTCTCATATTCATTATTTTCCTTTCCATCCCTTTATTTTTCCTTTACTTTATGGATGTATTCATTTGATGAGTGGTTCTGAGTTTAGGATGTTTGATTTTACATTTGCTTAATATTTCTACAGTTTAAGTTTGGATTGCTTTAAGAATTATTTATGTTATTAGTCAATTTTGTTTTTGCATTGCTTTGTACTAGTCTACACTTATTTCTGCACTAATTTCCTCTCTTGTTTTTGTTATTGATGAATGT
>ML800276.1:0-31137 GCA_009831015.1 Picea engelmannii | reverse complement strand
TGAGGTGTTTTAGGAATTCCACAATGGCGTTCCATGGTTATTGTGTGCTTGTTGGGTACACTGGTCAATCCAGGTAACAGATGGTGAGCCCTGGTCCAAATGATGAGAATCCTCTTAATGGTGAGAGTGTCTGAATGGTGAGAATGGTTATAATGTTGAGAGTCGCGAGGATGCCCCCCCATAAATCTGCATGGGTTTTGGATGACACTTGTCTCCCTCCAGGAGCATGTTCCCCCCACTTGGAACTCATTCCTCTCCCTAAAGGAACTTAGGATAAATTAATATCCTCTTTACATATTTTATAATAATAATATATTATTCTATTAGCTCCTAACCTTAGACCTTCTTTCCTAGACTCACAGCCCCATCCCTTTCCCTACCCAGTGGAGTTTACTCCCCCATAACTCTTTCTTTGTGGTTGATCTACACGCATCAATGTGTTTTTATTAACAATCTGCATAATTACATATACAAAATCATGCCCATTGGCCTTAACTTCTAAGCTCTCCGGCCCAAAAAACACATAAGTCTACGAGCTTATAATTACTTTGCTCACCAGCCTACAAAAAATCATTACATTCATAATTACAATCGGGGCTCATCCTTGGGGTATTGCACATACTTTATACTTTATACATTTTTGGGAATATTAATAAAATGTTCCTTTGGGTTTAAGCCCCCTAGCTTAGCCCCTTTTCCACAAAATCTTATTCCCCCTTTTCCCATTTTGGTGGAGTTTATCCCCCCATACTCTTTTACATGATTGCTCCGCAGTAGTGATGTGTTTTCAATAAAACTGAGTGTGATTGAATTTTACAAAAATAGGTTTGTTGGCCTTTCAACTTCTAGCTCACCAACCCAACAACCATATAGGCACTCTAGCCTTAAAATACATTCATAAAAATGAATTTTGGCCCCAAATTATCCTGGTTCATCATCCTTTATGTACAATTACATTTGTATTTACAATTGGGTTCGTCCTAGGGGTATTACATTCGCCTTCCCCTTATTTATGCATTGTCCCCAATGTAGTAGATACACATATGCAATAAAAATTCAAAAGTACTCAAACAAATGCAGATACTTTGTCCATGTAGCATCCTCATGCTCCCAAGTTGCATCCTCAGTATCGTACCAGGTCCATTATACCTTTACTAGTCCTATTGATCGATTTTGACGCAACTTGATTTTCTGATCCAATATGCATACTAGATGAACTAGGAAAACTCCTTCTAGCTCCACCTGAATCGAATTCCAATCAATCACATGATTAGCATCAAGAACACACTTTCTAAGCAATGATATATGAAATACATTATGAATACACATTGATGCAGGTAAGGAAAGCATGTATGCTACATGACCAATCCTCTCCAGGATTTCAAATGACCCACAATAATGAGCTGCCATTTTTTAACAATTTCCCAACTTCAAGAAATTTCTCTTGGTCTTTACATTTAAAAACACATGGTCACCCACTTTGAATTCTCTGTGAGTTCTTCCCTTATCAATCTAAAAAAATTTCCTGTCCTGAGAAACCTTTAAATTTTTCTTTATTCTCACCATGTGCTCTTCCATTTCCCTAAGTAATTCAGGTCCAACCACTGCTCTATCTGCTGGGTTGTCCCAACTCACTAGTGTGTTTCATTTTTCTGCAATAAAGTGCCTCAAATGGGATCATATTTAGAGATGCTTGATACCCATTGTTATAAGAAAATTCCACTAAATGAAAATAATCCTCCCATTTGGATGGTTTATCCATCACCTACATCCTCAACATATCTTCAATCACTTAATTCACCCTCTTTGTTTTCTATCTAACTCTGGATGAGAGGTTGTGCTAAAGTTCAGATTGGTTCCAAATCCTTTGAATAATCCTTTCCAAAAATTTGATTTAAATTTTGGATTTCTATCAAACACAATTGTCTTGGGTATACCATGTAGTCAAGAAATTTCTCTCATATAAATATAAAAAATGTTGTCTTCCTTGTGAGTGAACTTTACTGGAATAAATTAGGCATCTTTAGTAATATTATCCACCACCACCATTATTGAATCATGTTGTTTCGCTGTTTTTGGCATCTTCGTGATGAAATCCATTGTTACAAATTCTCATTTCCACTCAAGAATGGGTAATGGTTGTAGCAAACCAGTTGGGTGTTTGTGCTCAACTTTGAATTTTTGACATTCCAAACACTTGGAAATAAAATAAACAACCTCTTTCTTCATACCTGGCCAATAATATTGGCTCTTGACAACTTTAATAGTCTTCTAGTAACCTAGGTGTCCAACAAAAGGAAAATTATGCAGTTATTTTAATATCAGTTTTTTCAATTCCTGAGAATTTGGAACAAAAATTATACCTCTGTACAAAATAATTTCCTCCTCTTTTAACTCAAAATTCTCAATTTTCTACTACAAAATACCTTGTTGTAGTTTTTTCTATATTTCCATGTAATGTAGATATGATTTTGCAACCTCTAAAATTATTTCTTTCAACTATGATGTGTACATGATAATGGTTGTAGCATACATCTCATGCACTCTTTAGTTGAGTGCATCAACCACCTTGTTCTCCTCACCCTTGATGTATTTTTATAAAATTCATATTCATCGAAGAATTCTAACCACCTTATTTTCCTATCATTTAGAGTTGGATTCCCAAATAAATATTTCAGATTACTGTGATCTTTCCTCAACTCGAATATTTTCCCCATGAGTAGCATATTGTTTTTCATGCTCCTTTAATTTTCTTGATTCGTAGCACACCACATGTCCATTATGACTAATAACTCTACCAAGTCCTTTTTTACATGCATCTGTGCATACAATGAAGTCTTCATTTGGATCCGCAATCCTCAATATTGGGGCACTAGTCAACAAATCCTTCAAGTGTTGGAAACTTCTTTCACAAATTGATTTCCACTCAAACTTCACACCCTTCTTTTGCAAGGAAGTGATTGGGTGTGCAATCTTTGAGAATCCTTCAATAAATATACTATATTAACTTGCAAGTCCCATAAATGATCTCACCTCAAAGACATTCCTTGGCATTGGCCACCCTTCAATGGCTTTTATCTTCTTTGGATCCACTGTTATCCCTTTCTTTGAAATAATATGCCCCAAGTAATGTATCTTCCTCTGGTAGAATGAGCACTTGCTCAACTTTGCAAATAGTTGATGTTGTCACAATATATGTAGCACCATACTCAAGTGTTGCTCATGTTTTTCTTCATATTTTGAGTATATAAGAATGTCATCCAAGAATACAATGAAAAACTTATCAAAGTAATCCCTGAAAATACCATTCATTAAACACATGAAAACAACTAGTGCATTTGATAACCCAAATGGCACTAGTGTGAACTTATAATGGCCATACCTTGTTTTGAAGGCAATCTTGTTGATGTCCTCTTTCTTAATTCTTACCTAATGATAGCCTAACCTCAGATCAATCTTCAAGAATACTTTATCATATTTTAGATGATCAAAGAGATCATATATCCTTGGAAAAGGGTACTTGTTCTTCACAATTACCTTGCTCAACTTCCTGAAGTCGATGCAAAGACTCAAGGTTCCATCCTTTTTCTTCACAAAATACTGGGGCACCCCAAGGTGACACACTTGGGAATATATACCCCTTCTTTAGAAGTTCCCCAAGTTGCATTTGGAACTCCTTCAATTCTAGTGTACTCATTCTATAAGGATTCATGGATACTGGGGTTTCTCCAGGCATCATATTTATGGATAATTCAATATCTCTCTTGGGTGGCAGCCATGATATTTATTTAAATACATATTTAAACTCTTTTAGGATTGCATAATATTCTATACTGGATACTTTATCCTTAGGGGCCTCCTCCATATGTGTTGCAAATACTTTACATCCTTTCCTGAAGTTTTTAATTAGCTGCAAGGCTTAAAATTTTATGATAGTTACTGCTCTTGGAATACCCTGAACTGTCCTCAAGTTCCCTTCTTCATCCAAGAAGGTAAAATCCTTATTACAATAGTCTATAACAACATGATGTTAGTCAAACCAATCCATACTGATTAAGCTATCATATGAGTCTAAATGTGTGATATTCAAATCTTCTGTTGTGCTTAATCCATTCATGTCTATTGGGCATGCCTTAACCATCTCATTAATCTTCCTTTTAGCTCCCATAGCTAGCTACACCAACCAAGGTTTACCCAACTTTCTTCTTGGAAATTGAAATCTTTCCACCATCTAAGGATATAGATAACTATGACTATCTCTTGAATCAATTAAAATAGCAATGGGTTGGTTGTTGATCTTACCTTCCACTTCAATAATATGTGACCGAAGCTCAACCTGCTTGTTATCTAGAGTTGCATATATCCTAGGTACATTTATGCTTATGTCCTCCACTATTTCATCTTGTTGTACCTTGTGAACAATCCTCACTTTTTCACCTTTGTGAGGGAAATATTTGTACATATGATCTCCCCCAAAACCCCAACATTGAAGGTTTTCTTGGTATTTGCCCCATTGTCTTAGCCATATTGGGTTCCTTAGGAGCTGGTTCTCCTTGAGAATTATTTAGGAAGAATCGTGGCTTTGTCCCCTTCCTCCTTTTCTCCATCTTCTTGTCTTCCCATGCCTTTTGCAAAGTTGTTCTTCCTCTATATTGATCATAAATTAATTTATCTCTCCTTATAGTTTCTTCTACTGTCTTTGGATCATCATATTGTATCTTGTCGTTGATAAATGATGGCAGCCCACTCAGGTACCTTTGACTCCTAACTTGTTCATCCTTGATGAATTAAACATATTTTAGCAGCTCTAAGAACCTTGTTTCATACTCTTCTATGGCCATACTCCCAAGATTGAGTTCAAATAATTCCTTCATATTCTTATAATAATATATTTTGGTTAAGTACTTATTTTGAAAATACCTTTTGAATTCTCTCCAAGTAACCTTTTTCTCATCAATGTGTTTCACTTGCACAAACTGATCCCACCACATTGATGATTTTCCTTTGAGTTGATATATGGAAATTCTTTCTTCTTCCTATGAAGAGTAATTATGCAATTAAACATACTTTCTCATGCCCAATAGTCAAGCCTCAGTATATTCATCCTTCTTGTGTGCACCATCAAATGTAGGTGGTTTGATTTTATTCATTTCTCCATGTAGCTCATCCACTCCAAAATTCTTCTTATGCTTCCTAACAACAGATGGAGTTGAACTACTGCGTGTTCTCCTAGTTGAATGCCTTGGGGAGTGATGGTGATTCCTACCAACACTTCTGGTTCTTCTCCTCTTATCATGAGACCGGAGACTCCCTGATTTTCTTGACTCATACTCTTTATCCATATTCTTCTCTATTTTGTCCAATCTCTGCATTAACTTGATGTTAAAGCCTTCTTTTCGCTCCTTGGATTTCACAAGCTTCTCATTATCATCTTTATAAATTTGGACATCCTTTTGAAAACTTTTTATAGTCTCCACCAAGTTCATGCTCTCTTCCTTTTCGTCTTATCCATGCCCATTGGATTATGTTACTACAACATCCATGACCATACCAAATTTTTTTCCTTCATCTTCATAATTGTAAGTTCCTTGGGCATCATCCATGTCTTGGTTTAGTGATCTTCCTTCTAAATTCTACTTAAGTTGAATTAAGTTCTTGGTTCTGCAAAATGTTTATGCAACAGGGTTCGTAAGGATACAAAAATTTATCAAATCCATCATTTTATACAACATTTTGTTCTTTGTAATTTTATCAAAGCTAATTTATTTCTGATTTCTTGTGAATTCTTAATATATATGGACTCTGCTCATAGCTATTGAGTGAATACATGGACTCTGTTGTCCACAAATACTCATGACTAATTCTTGTGTCCCCCTTCAAGAGTTTGAGAAGAAAGAATATTAATGGCATTTCAGGGAAGAAAATTTCGTTAGCTCGAGCATCATAGCTTCGAGGCTCAACCATCATCTGATTATCTACGAATTAGATTTTTATCATTAAAATTATTTCACCGTGGGTCTAAGGTCTTCATTTCGTCCCTTCAAACTTTCATGGCCTCCAAAATACACTCTCACATTCCATCACCCTTAACTTGATCACATTCTTAGAAACTTTATTATATTCATGGGCTCGCGGGTGGAAGACTCGCAGACTCATAGCTTATGTTTATACCTTCCATGAACCCACCACCACAACTTAAGTTATTTTTCCTTCACAAACTCACGGAATCTCAGACTCATAATATTGTAACCTTCCTTTCATAATTCTATCCGAGAAGTCTCAACAGTTAACCATTTTTCCATCTACTCGAACTCATGATAGCTTCACACTTAGAAAGATTCCAAGATCTTACCATTGTTTCATGGGACTGACACTTGTCCTACCACATGGCTCCACACCACCTACCAAAATTCATCCCTCTAACATGTACCTTCCATTGTGGCAGTACACGTCTTTCTTCTACCACGTCAATTGACACATGGCCTCCACGTCATGTGGACATCATTGTACAGAAAAATACCCAATTTTTTTATATTTTACTTATGTTTGAAATTTACAAAGAGGCTCAATTATTCACATTAACTATGAAATTTCTCTCAATTTTATTGTAGTAATTTAATAAAATAAATTGTTGACACACTCCGGAATTAATTCTCTGTGAACTTCTGCTTCAACGTTCTTCTAACTCGGCCCATCTAGGCTCAGTGTTGAAAAATGGGCTCTGATACCACTTTGTAACATTCCCAACCACCCAGGTTGGGCCACGCCACACATAACCCTCCCTTTTTTATAGCTTTGAAACCACTTTGTAATGTCCCCATTATCAATAACTCAACAAAATTTCTTTGATACCACATTGTAGCATTCCCAACTACCTGTTGGGCTATTCCACTTAAAATTTTGAACTCCAATACTAATTTAAATCATAAGAATACTCTAAAAATGAAAAAAATCATACAAAATAATAATAGAAAATATGCATGCAACATGCACAAGAAAACCCATGAAAACAAATGCATAAATTTTAACGCAATGCCTGAGTTAACACACAATTAAATTACTGACATATTCTGCATATGAATAGAGTTGAGAAAAATAACAATAATAATTTATAAACACCATTATCACAGATATTACATAGCATAGACACATAATTATACATATAGTAAATAAAATAAGCACATGAAAGACACTTATCTCATGAAATAAACACCAACTGCATGCAAACCTTCCACGTTCCTCCCAGCCTTAGACCACACTGATTATAAACTCTCAGTAGTGGGTCACCCCCAAGCTGGCGATAAATTCTACCTAAGTAAATGATTTCTAACTAAGCTAAGGTCTCTTTGACAGTATACAACTCAGACATTGGTGCCAACTCAAACTACAACCTACAGTCCCTCATTCCCCACATGCATGTACCACCCATGAAGTGTGCCCCTTCTCTGCTCAATAGTCCTTCTACTACCCCACTTCCCTTTCGAGTCTTCAACAACATGCCATAAAGGAAGTCTCGGATCCTTGTATCTATAGTTTGGCACCTTGGGAAATCAATTCTCAACAATTCTCTCACCTAGAGAGAATGCTCATGTGACTGGCAACACGCTTCTTCAGTGTCCTACGGGCCTGACAACTCACTTCTTAATTATCCTATGGGCCTGACAACCCGCCTCTTCAGCCTAGCCCCAGAACTAACCAAAGTATTGATACAAGTACATATACGGGTGTTTGTAGCATGAATGTATAGATGACATTCCCATGGAGGTAGTGAGTTGTGAATGATAATGGGAAGATTCCACCAAAGGAACTAAATTTCCCAAATTATATTTCCATGTTCACACTTGACACCTATCATGTTGGGAATTAGCTTGGTTCCACATAGATTCCCTCACAAGGTGATAGGTTCCTCAACATAAGGACTTAGGACATATTTAAATATCCACACTTTATACTTTATACATTTTTGGGAATATCAATAAAATATTACTTTGGGTTTAAGCCCCTTAGCTTAGCCCCTTTTCCCATTCCGGTGGAGTTTATCCCCCCATACTCTTTTACATGGTTGGTTTACAACAATGATGTGTTTTCATTAAAATTGAGTGTGATTGCATTTTACAAAAATAGGTTGTTTCCCTTTCAGCGTATGTCTCACCAACCCAATAACCATACAGGAAATATAGCCTCAAAATACATTCATACAAAGGCATTTAGGCCCAAAAGTATCATGGTACATCATCCTTTATGTACAATTACATTTATATTTACAATGGGGCTCAACCTAGGGGTATTACAGTATAGTTTCACCTTGTGGAACCATGTACAAACCCTCCTGAGTTGAGTTCTTTTAATGATAGAGTTTGCATAGAAGAGAGCAAGGTCGCCCAACAAAAGATAATTTTGGATTCTCTACCCTCGAGCGAGCACCAAGCTACGATGATATCCATCATGTCTAAATATAAGTAGATTGTTGTTTCTCGGGTTGAGCAACAAACCATTTTAGAGCTAGCAGTAATGCGACCTATAAGGCCCTAATATTTTATACTTAGTTGACATATGTGTAGGTTATTGCATCTCCTTTGATCAAGAAGATAGAGACAGTGGACCCGACAACTCCTCAGGTTACAACGAATAATGCAGATCGGGTCATTCAACTCACCTAGGAACTTCATGAAACCCTCAATGAGTCTGATAACAAATTCAAGGAGTTCCTTAAAGAGCTCATGAAGATGGTTCCTTCTATCACATCAGTCATTCCATGAGGAAATTGGTTCGAGGATGAGCCAAATAATAGTGTTGGGGGCATGTTGGCACCCAAGGTTTTTGGTAAATATTGTGTGTACGCACAAACAATGTTGCATTCACATTTCAATTTTTGCATGCACTCTAGGAGTTTCACAATGAGTGATATTAGGCACGCACGCCAATTAAATTTTTTTCAATGCACGCCAGTTTGAGTTTTTCCAATGCACGTCAATCTAGGTTTTTCAAATGCGTGTTGATTTGCGTTTCGTGATGCATTCCATAAATTAAGAAGACACCGAACGCATGTCAAAATCAACAAACAAATATTTGGGAAATATTCTTGAATGATTAATTCAGGCAACACAAGAGATTGTGGAGTAGTAAGGAAATGAGTTGGTGAGGTAGTTAAGGCTGCCATGACTCCAAAGAGGCTATGTGGACTATATGTGGGTGACAAAAGCATGTGGGACTGACATCTAATGGAAGGAGTGAAACAGAACTGAAAATGATAGATCCATAGCATATAAGAAGATAAAAGGGATCTATGATGACAGAAAAATAGTTACTTAGATGGTTGGCTAGTGATTGGTTGTTGTTATTGTTAATGTCCTTGAGATCGCTCTGAGCCCATGTTTTGTAATGTATCTGGTTGTGAGTTTGGTTCTATAATATCTATAGAGTTTGAGATAAAGTGCATGACGCTATGTAATGTGATATTGGGAACATATATGAGAGCATAAGGCATTGTTGTTGTCAATTGATGAGTTTCTTAATTTATGTTTGTAACTAGTTGATAAAGATAATAAAAGTTGAAATTATTCCTATTCTATGATGTGTTGATCGTGTGTCAATTGAATGTATGTGTTGTTGTTACATGTTATTATTTTTTAATCATAATGCAATGGAATGTGTGAATTCCAACCCGAATGGATTCTTGTGTAATCACTCCTTCATCATCGACACAAGACCATATGGTCTATGTAATTCTCAAGGCCTCTTGAGTGATACCTTATTCAATCTTTGGTTGAGGATTAATATGTTGATGCCTTAGGGTTTTTGTTAGTCAACTCTGGATGAACCCTACGTATTCCATTAAGAAGGAAAAATGAAAGCATAGAAAACCCAATAGGTTTCAAAAAAATGTGCAGATGAGGAATGGTCAACATGTCTGGAATTATTGCAGATAGTCAATGCCACCATGTTTGAAAAGTGGTTGTCTATTTCTGGCTAACCTGCAATTTTTTGGTCGATTGATCAAGTGCTATCATATTTCAAACAAATGGAAGTAAAATGTGAGGCTAAGGTCAAGGGATTACATCAATATATTAGGGACACGTGTAGAATTTCCTGGTTGGTGAAATCAATGTGTTTGATAAACTGGTATCTATGATTCGAAAAATAGAAAAGTATGTGTAGTGTTTTAGGCATGAAAATGAGAGTTTGAGTCTACCCATGGACCAACAGATTTTCCCACGTCAATGACTATGCGAAGAATTGTTTGAGAAATAGGCCTACTATGATGTTGAACATGTATTGTCCAAATCTTAGAGATCATTTTAATCTTAATGACATGCAAGCTTTTAAATATTTTGTGTTTTTTAAGTTGGTAGTTTATTATGAATAAAGGGATTGATCTCTAGTCAAAGAATTTTTGGCTCTAAAGCATGTGGGACTGAAAATTAAAGGAGGGAGTGCAAAAGAACTAAAAATGATAGAACCAGAGTAGAGAAGAATATAAAAGGGAGCTATGACGAAAATAAAATAAAATAAAATACTTAGATGGTTGTCTAGTGATTGGTTGTTGTTGTTGTCAATGTCCTTGAGCTCGCTCTGAGCCCATGTTTTGTAATGTATCTGGTTGTGAGTTTTGTTCTATAATATCTATAGATTCTAAGAGAAAGTGCATGGAACTATGTAATGTGATATTGGGAACATATATGAGAGTGTAGGGTGTTGTTGATGTCAATTTTTGAGTTGCTTAATGTATGTTTGTAACTAGTTGAATGCAAATAATAAAAGTTGCAATTATTCCTATTCTATGATGTGTTGATCGTGTGTCAATTGAATGTATGTGTTGTTGTTACATGTTATTAGTTGTTAAGCATAATTCAATGGAATGTATGAATTCCAACCCGAATGGATTCCTGAGTAATCAATCCTTCATCATCGGCACAAGACCATATGATCTCTGTGATTCTCATGGCCTCTTGAGTGATACATTCTTCAGTCTTTGGTTGAGGATTAATATGTTGATGCCTTAGGGGTTTTGTTGGTCAACTCTGGACAAACCCTAGGTATTCCATTAAGAAGTATAGATGCAAGCACAAAAAACCCAATAGGTTTCAAAAAACTGTACAGATGAGGAATGGTCAACATGTCTGGAATTATTGCAGATAGTCAATGCCACCATGTTTGAAAAGTGGTTGCCTAATTCCGGCTAACTTGTAGTTTTTTGGTCGATTGATCAAGTGCTGTTAGATTTCAAACAAATGGAAGTAAAATGTGAGGCTAAGGTCAAGGAATTACATCAATATAATGGGGACATGTGTAGAATTTCCTGGTTGGTGAAATCAAGGCGTTTGATAAACTGGTATCTATGATTCGAAAAATAGAAAATTATGTGTAGCATTTTAGGCATGAAAATGAGAGTTTGAGTCTACCCATGGACCAATACATTTTCCCACATCAATGACTATGTGAATAATTGTTTGAGTAGTGGGCCTACTATGATGTTGAACATGTATTGGCTAAATCTTCGAGATCATTGTAATCTTAATGTCATGCAAGCTTTCAAAGGTTTTGTGTTTTTTAAGTTGGTAGTTTATTATGAATAGAGGGATTGATCTCTAGTCAAGGAATTTTTGGCTCTAGAGCGATTTCAAAAGGATTGTAGCCAAAAACTATTTCAAAGATAAATTTAGAAACTCTTTTAGTCATTCAGTGATTATAAGCATTTTTATGGTTTTTTAGTTAAACGTGAATCTAATTACTTCATAATGATGAGGCAAGTTTAACGGTTGAGATTTTAGTTCACCTCATAATGTTGAGGTAAGTTTACAGGTTGAGATTTTAGTTCCAATAAATGAAAGAAATATTGTTATCCATATCAATACTATTTTGGAAACATCTTTCTCCTTAGTTTATGAAATGTACATATATTCAAATTTAAGCATACAAATACCTCCAACTCTTTGTTATTTAATTTTTTTAATATTTTCTATGGTTAATTATTAATATAATAATAATATCCCAGCACATTAAATGTACATCCAGACATTTAACTAAAGAACAAGTATGGAGCTTTTTCATTGAATGGGCTTGTTACACCTAAACCAATATGATTTTTAATCTCTTGCACCATAGAAATTGATTTTCTACTCAGTTGTTTGATTTACCTTGCTTATAAGCCCTTTAAGCGTAATAGTGTGCCTGTATAGATCCTACCTCTCCCTAACTTGATATACATGAGAACTAACTTCATATAAATGACACAATAATAACATTAAAACATTAACGTTATAATAATTTAAAAATAATAAAATGGGGTTAAGGATATCATTTAATAGATAATAAAAATAGAAGGAAGTCTTTTAAAAAAAAAAAAAAAAATTTGGTTTTTTTATTATGGAAGTGTTTAAGATAGACATATTTCTAAGAATTTTTTGGGCATTTCTTTGCATTCGTATTTAGTGTAAACTAGTCTACGTTGATTATAGTTCCTAAATTGATAAAGACATTGAGTGAAGCATATAACAAAAGTAGTCAATTCAGGGGATCGACTTTGAGATTTCTTATATGAAACTTAAAGCACTTAATCACTTGAGTTAGCCCATTGAAATAACTTTTTTAAGATAATATTTAGATGATTAAAAAAAAAAATCAAGAAAAATATTGTAATATCGCCCTCTTTCATACAATATTTAAATGCAAGATGGTTAAACTCATAACCATAATAACATCTAGTAACTCCAAATAACTTAATCATATTCAATTGTATATCTTTCTTGTCAACAATATAAATTGAATAAATGGTTTAACCAATTAAATTAACCTTTAAAACTTAATCAATTAAATATATAAGAAAAATAATTTTATTCACCAAACACTCAATTTTAATCTTAAATTAAAGAAACAAAAATATATACAAAATGAAAGAGGACTATAATCTATAAAGTTAAAAATTAGAAAAAGAAAATAAGTGACACCCTTGCACAAGAATATAATCACTTCTTCAATTGTACACACAAATTTATTGGTAGGAGGAAGCATATAGAACAAAACCAAGGGGTAACTCACATATGTGAGTTTTTTTTTTTTTTTCTATGGTTTTGGGAGAGGAAATGACTATGAAGGATTAGCTCTCGTAACGGGGAACGAAGTAGTTTTGCAAAAACAACACTTATATAAGAGGAGAAAGGATGTAAGGCTAAGCATTCTCACATAAATCTTAAATTTTGACAACCCCTTTAATATGAACACTTATATACATCTCTTTGAGTTGGTACGAGGAATTTTAATTCTTGAGTTTCAATTAATGCATTTATTTTTATATTTATTTGATTTAAAAAAATGAATAATTCAGAGTAATGATTTGTTGTTGATATTTTGAAATTGAAATATAAAAATATAAGAGTTATTATAAAAAAAAAATAATAATGAGTATAATGTTCACTTGAAATGCTGGACGTTTCAAAAACTCTTTACACAGTTTATTTTCAGAATTATCAACAAAATTACGAGAAACTGTGAAAATCTACTTACTTTAATAAAAAAATTATTTTATAAGTTTTAAAGGTTAGTTTAATTGGTAAATGCTTTTGTAAGAAAATTTTAGAAGATTTTAGAATCAAATATCCTTAAGTCCCTTTAGGTTATTTGCAATGGGCATAAAGTTGGATCAGGCACACTCACTTTCATGGACATCTAGAAAGGCTCCAACATGAATTGTTGAAGGACTTGTGCATGTTTAGAATCACCTTGGGAGTTATGCTTGATTTCCTCATAAAGGGAGATAAGTTAGAAAACTATTATAGACTACGGGTATATGATGCAACCTATTCAAGACTCTGATCCAGATTATTTAAGAAAGAAATGAAGGTGGAAATATAATAAGTAAATAAATATATATATTGCCTGAAACATAGAGATACAATAATGCACAATTTTTATTAATGAAAGAAATGTGCAGAAACTATAAAATTACAGAGTAAATGAAATCGCTAGAATGGTGGCAGCTTATCTCTAAGAAGAGATGTGATGGCTACCCTCATTCGCAAGAAGAAGATGATGTTTACAATGAGGCTATAGAGGCCTTTTTAACATAAAGAAAATCGAAAACCCTAAACATGAAAGATGAAACGCCAAAATTCATGTGGGCCCCGATAGGGTAAGTTGGTACGTCAACTTCCCAAGGGCGTAAATTTTGCATACGATCTTCGTTCAGGGCGCACAATGGCTCGTTTGAAAGGTATATCCAAGGAATACAAATTTTACCATCACACCCTCGCTAAAGCTTACATTGTGAGTGTGGAGAGCCCAAAAAACGTTGTTTAGGGCTTCAAAACGACCCCGAAAGTTTGGGACTCGAAAAGTTGTACAAAAACTACTAGGGTGGAAACCCTTGTTTTGAGCCAGTGGAATCGGTGGGTGGTCGTTGATTTTTGCATGGACCAATCCTCCCCCCTTAGGGAGAAATGTTATCCATTGCGTGAAGTTCTCGGGGAATCCTTTGTTGAATCTGAACCTTGGTGAGTTGTTTGCCTTGCTGAAGAAGTTGTCATTCTTAGGTTGTTGAAGGTTGTTATGGAATTTTTGTTGGAGGGGTTGGATCTATTTATCTGATATGGATGCATGATATGCCAGAGTGTGGGATGAATTTTTCGATGAAGATGAAGCATGGAGAATATGAAGGGATTTATCATAACTTGGTTTGACTGTGAAGAGTGGAGGCACCACTGTAGGTACAGTAGGAATATCTTGGTGCTCTTATACAATCTTTTTGATATGCTTCTACTGGATAGAAGGGTATTTGGCCAAGGCTGCAGTGGTTGTAGTGTCCTTATCTTCTAACCAGGTTATGAAGAGGATAAACTTTGCAATATGAGAGATTACTTTGCGACATTATTTTTTTGGTGCAGTGGTCAGAACTACCTCTCGTATCATGTAGGGATAACCCCCTAGAGTAACAATGAATCTACGGGATTGAGACTCATAAACAACATGATCCTTCAACATATATGGTTGGCCTAATATCACATCACATGCTTCCAGTGGGGAAACATCACACAGTACCTCATCCTTGAAGGGATTGATGCTGTATGACAGGTGACACTCTTGGCTGACACAAAGATCTCGTCTTTGATAGAACCATCTGATGTTGTATGGTTGTGGGTGTGGTGTTTTCAGCAAATCCAACTGCTTGACTTTTCGGAGATGAGATTCTTATGGCTTTCACTGTCAAAAATAAAATGCAGCGAGTTCTCGTTCACCCACATTTGTGAATGGGAAATACGCTCCCCCTCCTCAGGATCCCCTAGTTCTTCTAATCGGATTGTTTTGGTCGCGACAATAGCAATGGGTTTTGCATCAATTATCTGTCTCCTTTTATTATTCTCTGAATTGGAGTCTAAGTCGAGGTTTGGCTCTGTTTCTTTGAGCTCGACCACTAATTATTGTTTCGAGCAAGATTCATCGATGTTGTGCCAAGGGATTTTGTGGAATTCACACCACTTCCCAGTGTCCTTCTTCGTATTCTTGTTGCTCTTCTTTTCCTATAGCATGGACTGGTTGTCTTCAGGTTGAATGTTCTGTGATTTAGGGTTTCCTTTATCATACTTTGGTTGTTGCAGATTCGCAGACCCAAATTCCCGATGTTTTTGTTGCTTAAATTTTTGCTCAATTTTGACAGCATATCTATAAGTGACTCCTAGCGATGAGATGTCCATAAACTCCATTTCGGTTTGGATGTATCTATGCAGAGACCCGCAATATTTCAAAACCAGATGTCACTTAGAGTCTTTGATACCCATCTTGGTGCACAAGGTATGGAAGGTATTTATGAACTCTGACACTGGTTGGTCCCACTTTTTATGAAGTGTGGTCCATCTCATGTATTGGTCATAATAGTTTCCCATAGGGTAATATAGCTCCTTGATTGGATCCATAAAAAAAATCCCAAGTGGGCTCGTACCCAATTATTCTAAAGAATCTGCATCGATATGACCTTCTAATACAAGAATATCAAAATTAACTTGTACTTTGAATGGGGTAATGTCTCCAAAGAGACTGTTTGACGAAGACGTGCATGTTATTATCAACAATCGTTAAAGGATTTGGGAAAAATTATCCAACATCTTGTTCCTCTGTTGCGCAAGGGTTTTCGTGAGCAACAAATTGATGGGATATTTTCCTCCCTCATGTCTCTTTTCTTCCACCATGGGAAGTTTCTTGGGATGGAGAGATTGGTTGTCCTCAAGTGAAACTAGCTCGAGACCCAACTCTCTATACCCTGACCTTGTCAGGGATATGCACTAAAAAACGAAAAGGAGTAGCTTTCTTTAATACCACTGATCTCGATTATTTTGAGAAGGAAATGAAGGCAAAAATAGAATAAGTAAATATATAAATATATTTCCTGAAACACAGAGATACAATAATGCACAATTTTTATTATTGAAAGAAATGTACAAAAACTGTAAAATTACAGAGTGAATGAACTTGCTAGAATGGTGGCAACTTATCTCTGAGAAGAGATGTGATGGATACACTCATTTGAAAGAAGAAGATGATGTTTACAATGAGGCTTTAGAGGCCTTTTTGACATAAAGAAAATCCAAAACCCTAACCCTGGAAGATGAAACGCCAAAAGTCATGTAGGCCCTCATGGGGTAAGTTGGTATGTCAACTTCCCAAGGGCATAACTTTTGTATACGATCTTTGTTTGGGGACAACGATAGCTCGTTTGAAAGGTATATCCAAGGACTACAAATTTTTCTATCAAAATTTAGATAGAGAATACAATTTGACTTTGGTGGACCAAAAAAATGTTGTTTTAGGCCTCAAAATGGACCCAGAGGTTTGGGACTCGAAACGTTGTAGAAAAACTGCCGAGGTGGAAACCCCTGTTTTGAGCCATTGGAATAGGTGGGTGGCCAAAAATCTCCTCCTGGATCAATCCTCCCTCTTAGGAAACAATGGTATCTATTACGTGAAGTTCACGTGGAAGATTTTGTTGAATCAGAACCTTGGTGAGTTGCTTGCTTTGCTGAAGAAGTTGTCATGTTTAGCTTGTTGAAGGTTGTTATGAACCTGTTGTTGGAGGGGTTGGATATGTTTAGCCAATCTAGTTGCATGATATTTCAGAGTGTGGTATGAATCTGTCGGTGAAGATGCAATATGAAGAACATGAAGGTATTTATCATAACTTGGTTTGATTGGGCAGTGTGGGGGCACCTCCGTAGGTGTAGTAGGAATATCTTGGTGGTATTCTATAATCTTGTTGATATGCTTCTGTTGGATAGAAGGTTCTTGGGTCGAGGTTGCAATGGTTACTATTTCCTTCTCTTCTGACCAGGTTGTGAAGAGGCTAAACTTTTCTGTATGAGAGATTACTTTGCGACACTATTTTTTCGGTATCGTAGTTAGAACTACCTCTAGTATCTTGTAGGGATGACCCCCCAGAGAAATAATGATGCCGCAGGGTCAAGATTCATAAAAAACATGATGCCTCCACATATATGTTTGGCCTAACATAACATCACATACTTCGAGAGGGGAAACATCAAACGGTACCTCATCCTTGAAGGGTTTGATTATATATGACATGCGACACTGTTGGCTGACACGAAGATCTCATCCCTGGTGGAGCCATCCGATGTTGTATGGTTGTAGGTGTGGTGTTGTCAGAAAATCAAAATTCTTGATGATCTCTGTTGAGATGAGGTTCTTATGGCTTTTTCTATCATCAATAAAATGTAATGGGGTCCCCTTCACCCAAATTTTTTAATGGAAAAGGTGCTCTCCCTCCTCAGGATACTCTGGTTCTTCTGGTTGGATTGTTGCGGTCATGACGACAACAATGGTTTCTGCATCAATTATATATATCCTTGTATTATTATCTGAATGAGATTCTAATTCGGGGCTCGAATTTGTTTCTTTGAGCTCAGCGACCAATGATTGTTTCTAGCAACACTCATCAGTGTTGTGCCAAGGAATTTTGTGGAAGTTGTACCACTTCCCAATGTCCTTCTTCATATTCTTGTTGCTCTTATTTTGTTTTGGCTTGGATTGGATGTCTTGAGGTTGTTTGTTATGTGAGTTAGAGATTCATTTACCATACTTTGGTTGTTGTGGATTTGTAGACCCAAATTCCATCTTGTTCTATTGCTTAAACTTCTACTCAATTTTGACAACATATCTATAAGTGGATCCCAGTGATTAGATGTCCAGAAAATCCATTTCGATTTGGACGTATCTTTGATACCATGCTTGGTGCACAAGGTATGGAAGGTATTTGTGAACTCTGGCACTGTTTGGTCCCACTTTTGATGCAACATTGTCCATCTCATGTATTGGTCATCATAGTTTCCCATAGGGTAATATTGCTCCTTGACTACATCCATAAAAAATCCCAAGTGGGATCATAAAAAATATTCCATTCTTATCTGTGGAATTTTTATCCCAGTAGGTTTCCCACCATTGTTTGTCATGGGGAAGAGACTTAAGAAGTGCAAAGGTGATATTTTCTTTGTTGGAAAAATTGTGAACAAAGACATAAATTTCTGGAAAATTTAACCATTTTTCCAAAGCATCTGCATCGATATGACCTTCAAATACAGGAATATAAAAATGAATGTGTACCTTGAATGGGGTACTGTCTCTAAATCGACTACTTGATGAAGGTGCACCTATTATTTTCAGCAATCGTTGAAGGGTTAGGGAAACATTATCCAACATCGCGTTCCTCTGTCGCACGAGGGATTTTGTGACCAACAACTTGATGGGATCTTCTCCTCCCTCGTCTCTCTTCTCTTCCGCCATGGGAGGTCGCTTGGGTTGGAAAGAGCGGTTGTACTCAATAGAAACTAGCTCGAGACCCAACTCTCTATACCCTGATCTCATTGGAGACATGCACTAAGAAACTAAAAGGAGTAGTCTCCTCTGATACCACTGATTTGGATTATTTTGAGAATGAAATGAAGGCATGAATATAATAAGTAAATACACATATATATTTCCCAAAACACAGAGATACGCAATTTTTATTAATGAAAGAAATGTACAGAAATTGTAAAATTAGAGAGTAAATGAACTCGCTAGAATGGTCTCATCTTATCTATAATAAGAGATGTGATGGCTATGCTCATTTGCAAGAAGAATACGATGTTTAAAATGAGGCTCTAGAGGCCTTTTTAACATAAATAAAATAAAAAACTCTAACCTTGGAAGATCAAAAACCAAAAGTCATGTGGGCCTTGATGGGATTAATTGGTATGTCTTCCCAAGGGCATAACTTTGGCTAAATCCTACAGTATGAATTTGGTGGGCGCAAAAACCATTGTTTAGTGCCTCAAAATGACCCCAGAAGTTTGGGACTCGAAAAGTTGTAGAAACTTTTCCAAGGTGGAAACCCCTATTTTGAGCCAGTGGAATACGTGGGTGGACACCGAATTCCACCTAGATCAATCCTCCCCCCTTAGGAAGAAATGTTATCCATTGTGTGAAGTCCCCAAGGAAGATTTTGTTTAATCTGAACCTTGGTGAGTTGTTTTCCTCGCTAAAGAATTTGTCCTTCTTATCTTGTTGAAGGATGGTATGAACCTATTGTTAGAGGGGTTGGATCTCTTTAGCCAATTTGGATACATGATCTGTCAGAGTGTGGGATGACTCTGTCGATGAAGATGCAACATGAAGAACATGAAGGGATTTATCATAACTTGGTTTGATTGGGTAGTGTGGAAGCACGATCGTAGGTGCAGTAGGAATATCTTGGTGCTCTTCTACTATCTTGTTGATTTTATTTTGTTGGATAGAAAGGTCTTGGGCAGAGGTTGCAATGGTTGCATTGTCCTTCTCTTTTGACCGCGTTGTGAAGATTCTAAACTTCTAGGTATGATAGATTACTTTGTGGCACGATTTTGTCAATACAGTAGTTGGAACTACCTCTAGTGTCCTAAAGGGATGACCCCCCAAAGTAACAATGAAGCTATAGGGTCGAGACTCACAAAAATCATGACGTCTATGTGGGGATCTAAATATGTCCTAAAAACAACCTCTATGCATCAGCCGAAGGTAGGCGTTCGCACAAGAATCTTACTTGTTTCCTACATAGGTTCTTACCTTTCATTTTCAATACCTCATCCTCCAGAGATGCAACACCTATAAAGGGAACAACAATCGTAAAAAAAGGAATGGAAGTTGTTTTGTTCAAATGAATGACACTACCTGCAAAGGTAATAACAATCGTAACCAGGGAACGACAGTCATTACGTTGGACTGAACTAACGTTGTATGAATTGCATTGTAGTACTTTCCCAACTATCTAATTTGTCAATCTGAGGTTTGTAAACTTACGAAGAACATGCAAAGTATATGCAAGATTGAAGCTAATTTAACCTAATCTAATGGTAAAGCTACAACTGAAATTGAATAATTAACCTAATGCAAGAAGTTGAAATACACGACTTGGAATTGAATTTCTACAACACATGACTGAAATGAAATTTTGTAAATGAAATTAATCTAGGAATGGAAAATTGCGTCAAAGGATAAACAACATGTGAAGAGCAACAAGACGAAACATGTGAGCTCACACTAACAGCAAATCAATATCAGATTACATTACAAGAATCAAATGGAAAATCATGAAACAATAATGAAAACATGAATCAAACTAAGAATCCATTTCTCCAATATTACAAAGCCCAAAGTCTACATACTAATATTCATTTCAGACTTCTACTCGAATCCTCATTGACTACTACTAAATGAATACCCTCATGAAGAGAGAACACTCTCTTTTATATATGAGAGCTTTGAAAAGAAGATAAGCATCTCATAACTAAAGATCCACTTTTCTCTCAACCAACTTCCCATTATTACAAAATATAATTCCTTCAAATCCTCACACATATCTCTCACAAATCCTCGATAAGATATGCCAACCAAATCTCCATGATCTTCTCCTTGGAATAGGCTTGAATTATCTCCTCAAATCTTGAAATGGTGGACGAAGTATTCGAGAAGTCTTTTTTAATTAATCCTTCACATATTTCTACACATTACAAAGCTCACACATTTTTGAGATATATATGAAAACATGTCGATTTTCTAATATTTAATCACAAATTCCCTTTTAATACTAAAATGAATAAAGTGGAGAATAATAAGGTCAAACCCAAATATATTTATGAAAATGATATCATGAAAGGTTAATGGGGCGATGAAATGTGAAGAATGACGAAGGGAAAGGTGGATGAAAATATGACATTTCTAAGCCCCAACATACCCCCCAACTGAACTTGTTGCATGTCCGCATGCAACTGTGTATGGATCTTCTCAAGAAATTTTGGCATATGAATGTTGGCTTTGAGTGATCATACTGAATGTTTCCAGAATGGGATTTACATGAGTAACAAATGACATTTTCTTATAGTTGGTTCTTTTCTGACAACCATGAATATAAAGAATGTTGGTTCTTGTGTTAACAACATTCATTTCATTATTTGTTCTCTTGTTGTTCTGATAATAATTTACCCATATTCTTACTGGAAAATATAAGCTATCAATGTGCATAAGGAAACATCACTGAGTATAAGAAAGCCCTTTTTCATATTTATGAATCATGCCAATATGTATATCAATGCTTATGAAGCAAAGTGAAATAGAGTATCGTTGGAAAAGAAATGTTGGTAAATGGTAAATGAGACGAAAAATGGAATGATGGTAGTGGAAAAATGGAGTGATGATAGTGAATAAAGTCCCCTATATCCCCCAACTGAACTGGTTGCATGTCTGCATGGAACTTGGCATGGGTCATAGAAGTGAAAAGGAAATGGGGCTTGGTGAGGGAATTTTCCAAATTATTCACTGCTAGCTATTGAGGAATTACATGATTAAAGTTTAGAAAATAACATACCTCCACTTACCCAAAATGTTGATGAACTATGCAATAGGAATATGGTTGATGTCGTTGTTGAAGCATGGAAGATGTCACTGCTGCAGGATCATGTGAAAGGTGACTTCTATTGTAGTTGCGATTGCTATAACTATTGAATCGGAGAATGTGAAGTGGAGGAATTTGAACTATTGTTGATGAATCATGGAAAAGAGGAAGTATGAAAGTGGAACTGTGGTACTCTCATATAGCTAAAGTCATGATGTTGTAACTGTTGATGGAATCATGAAAACATGTATAGTCTTCACCCACTGCTAAAATCGATGGTACAATTCTAGTCATGTGAATGAATGTGTCGATATCGAGCATTAAGAGAAGTCATTGGATTATCAGCCAATCATGCATGTCGTTAACCAATGCGAGTCAAACTCACCATTGATGTCAATGAGTGCCAAGGTACCCGAGTACATCTTGCGAAGTGCAAATAGATTTGTTGATGTTGAGCCACTTGCAATATCTCAGGATCAAGGGACAATGATGTATTCCCATGATTGTCAATGAGAGAACTTTCCATTAAGGCATGCAAGCCTCCAAGTACTCAAAAGGAACTCTAGTCTATATCCCAGATAAGGTGCTGAGGTCGATGGGGAAAGACTTGTTGAAAGGTGGGCCTTAAGGAATCCCACATCAGTCAACGTGAGTTTTTACAAAAATATTGGTAGGACTATAAGAAAGATCTCAATAGCAACAATGTTTATGGCAAGGCAATGTAGTCATGGAAAAGAACTGAATGGCTTTATTCGTAAGGCAAAAATGAATGGAAAAATAAGAAATAGATGTATGTGACTCAAAAATATAGGTGTATGTGAAATCATGATGGATAAGGCAATGAAAGGTGGACTTCAATACATGGATGACGAGTAAGCTTGGAGGGAGAAAGGTAAATGATCATGTCATGGTGTAATTGGTTTTCTGAAAGATGGCGGTGTAGCGACAAACATCATGACATATGCGATGAAAAAAAATTCTCCTTCAATCTTTTAATAAAGCATGTTTTTCTGAAAAGTTTTGTCATTCTCAAAAATCACTTCGGTCATGAGATTGGATTGTCTTCAAAACTGTAAAATCTTAGTACTAATCCTGCATGAAAACTGTGAGAGCTTCGAAAAATATGAAATGTGGGAATAAGTACGAATGCGAGCAAATAAAATTCAAAAACAAAGTAAATTTTACTTGTTTCCCCCTTTGCGTGCAAGTTTCATCGCCGATTGTTGTTTAAAGTGACTCAAGAAACCAAGTTAGCTCAGATGTTTTAATATTGTTTTAAGGATTTAGGAAATATCCATTTGCAAATTTTTTTTATTTTTACAATGTTTTGATTTTTTTTTTTGTAATTTTTTTCTTTTTATGGTTTTCTTTTTATTATTATATTTTTTTGTAATAAAACAAAACAAAACAAAACAAAAATTATTTTTATTATTATAATAAAACAAAGCAAATAAAAGAAAATTATTATAATTTTTTTTTATAACAAAACAAAATAAAAGATTATTTCTCAAATAAAATATTATTTCTTTAATTTTATTTTGGTTAGTTTTATTTTGTTAATGTTTTTTTTTTAAGTTTTTTTTTAATCGTTTTGCTATTACAGCAAAATAGAAAACCAATTACACAGCTAGAAGGCATCCAAGTGATAAAATACAAAACACATCCCTATGCTTTAAATGCATATCGTGGAAATCTCAAGAGTGAACGTTTGAGCCTCTTCCTGATGCTTCCATCCTCATCTAATTGAATGCAGTGATCGCTTTCTCAGGAGGAGATCTCAACTTCCTGAAACGGATCTTGTAGCAGGTGGTTATGCATGTGAACGCACATATTTTCTTGGCCTAATTTGTTTAATCGGTCACCCTTCTGGTGCTCTTGTGATTTTACATGTCAGAGAGAGTTGCATTTCTAAAAGAAATTATTACTTCATCACACGCACAGAAAAAAAATAAAAATAAATAAATAAAAATAGCAATTCCATGTAAGAGTGTAACATGCCAAAAAACCAGAGATGATCTGATTAATGGCCAGTCTGACGTGATTCCTAGTGAAAGACGGAAGTTTATTCGTGAGGTGGGTGCCTCAAATGAAAATGCTCTCACATCCTTCAGTGGGAAGCTTTTTGAATCATGGCAGATGGATCTCTATGCTGGAGAGCATCTGCATTGGTGTGCCCATGATATCACGACCCTTCCTTGTCGAGAAACCGACTAACAACAAATTCATTGGGGAGTGAAATTTCATGCTCGGCTTCTTCTTTAGTTGCGAGGGCTTGAGTGCTAAGTTTTGTGCATGTTCCATTCCGTCGGATGATGGATGTTGCGGGGGTTGATATCAATTGTTAAACCTACCTTTGTTGCCCACTGTGATTCCATTCTTGTCAAACTGTTTTAGCTTCATCCTCATCTTATTAGTACTTTTATACTCTTCAATCAATGGTTTCGAATGCGTCCCATAGAATGCTTGCAAACACTTTCATGAATTGTTGTTGTAACAGAGTTTTACATACCAATATCTATCATGCCTTCCCATTCAAAAGGTCGATGAAACTAGTTTTTGGAAGACGTAAACATAGGAGAAGAGAGTCCTTGATAACTGGTTTCTCAATAACTTAGTTAGGTTTCTCGAGAACTAAACAACTTGTATGTATCAAAGTTATTGTATATATCAAGGTTCTTGTACAAGAGGTATATCTAGTCTATAGGAGCATAGATTTCTCGATAACTAGTTTTCGAAATGTTTCTATGTGGGGCGTTTCTGGCAAGTTTTGTTTTGGTTTTTATTCTTATTATTTTTTTATTTTTATTTTTGCATCACAAGCTTAAAAAAAAATTGAAAATTAAAAAAAAATGCAAATGAAAGTTCTTTGCAAATGGGGATCCCAAGTCAAAAATTAAAGCAATTTTACCTATTATTTTTTCTGAAAACATTAGCAACATCCTACTTTCTGATCCTCGAGATTGCACGAAGCGTGGAGGAGAGCATACTTATTCAAAACTTATTCAACTTATTCAAGACTTAACGCAAAAACTTAAAATAACATCATACCTACTCTATGCTAATTAGAAATTAGAGATTAGTTATGTGTAGTCAAATAGCCAATGTATCCAAGCACACAATAGTAATAAGAATATGTCCTCTTTCGATTTCGCAAATGACAATCGAAAATATACATAAATGTGCAAAATTAATTGTTGACACTCTAAATTAAAAAAGAAAAAGAAAAACTAAATGAATCTAACCTCGTACTTTCTTGAAACCATCATTCGATAAGACTTTCATAGGCACAATTTGTCTTGCCCAGATCATGATGCAGTTCCTCGTTGTCCTCCTCTACCACCTGCTCGCATAATTGTTCTTCATTAAATATACAGGATTCTTCGTTCGCCTCTAGAGGAGTAATTAAGCTTTTGTTTGTTGTCAAGATATCCTCTTCCAGAGAAGAAGAGATCCTGACTTTTTCTAGGATCTGAGTGAGTTGTTCCAAGATTAAAATCATTGTTAAACCATCTTGTTAAAGAGATTCTTACAACACCCAAAACTGAAATATAAATGAAAAACTTAAATAAAAGCACTCTTACTGAAACAGAAAACAATTACTCTTCACAGTTGCAAAAATCAAACGCTCTTGGTAGTTGGCAAGGCAAACATGAGGAGTCTCTACTCAAGTAGTTTCTATGACCTATTGGCACAGCGACAGACCCAGGGTTCAACTCTAACAGTGCACGAAAAGCCCCTAACTATTGGTGTAGTTTCCCCAAGGCCGAGCCCCGTTGTAAACCAAGTTTTGAAAGGAATTGTCATTATGTTTTATAGGCTGGTGAACCAAGTTCTTATAAGTTGGAGACTTATGTGTTTGTTAGGCCAGGGAGCCTAAGTGTTGAAGGCCAGGATCCTGTTGTTGTACTTGTATTTATGCAGAACATTTAATAAAATATAAACACCGCCAGGTGCAGACCGACCACGATGAATGAGTGAAGGGGGACTGAGCATCCAAAGAGTGGGCAAGGAATTAGGGGTTGGAAGATGGGAAAGGGGCTAAGTATTGAGCCTAGGGGATAATCCTAGGGGGGGCTTAAGCCTGGGAATAATATTTTAATATTATTCCAAAAGATATGTGCATCATATGTTTTTATCCTAAGTCCTTTTGGAAGGACACGTGAATTTCCAAGTGGTGGGAGGAACATGTGCTAGTGGAATGCATGCAGTTCCATAGGTGACAAGTGTCAACCCTGGTGCATGTGAATAAAATGGCCAGGGTGAGCCGTGAGAAGGTTTTGATTCCCATTCCACCGAATTGTCTGAACGCGGACGGAGCTCTGAGTCGTATGACTAACCCGACTCCTGTAGAGAACCTTAGGGGGGGAGACCATATGACTGGAATGTCTATGTCTGATTCTGATAAATCTCGTGTGTGTAACCCCAGCCTACGAGAAGCATGTGTTGAATTCAGGGAAGAGTCTTTTCTTGTTTGGGAAATCTGAGTGAGCCTATGCGAGAATTTCCTCTTCCGAAGCCGTGACTGTGAAGCCATCCTGTGATCGCCGAATCTAGTTTTTGGAAATCCTGTGTATGTTTTCCCGTGGGATTGTTGAGACTACGCAGTACTGGACTGTGTGAGGCTTTTTGTCCTGTGAGCGACTCCCTCCAGGTGAGAGAGTGCGCATGGGAATGAGAGAAATCTTGGAAGGAACCCTGTAGCTGCCATAGAGCCTGGAGACTTCTGGTCCAGTCTGTTCCTTTAACCCAAGGTAAGGGAGATTGGCAGTTGAAGGACTGTCCAGGTGACAGAGAAGGTGCATTCTCCTGGGGTGGAATAGGCATGTGGGGAATGAGGGTATGTGGGCAGTGAGCATGGGATATTCCTGGGAGAGAATCCCTTCCTTGTGGTTCTGTGTGACTATTTTCTCTGTAACCTCAGCCTGAGCCTAGATTCCTTGCCTTGGGGTGGAGCTTAGTCCCAGCTCAGGGGTGACCCACTGCTGAGTTGATGAGCAGTGTGGTCTAAGGCTAGGAGGTTCATGGAAGGCCTGCATTTGGTTGGTGGATTCTGCCATTGGTACAAGATAAGTGTCTAACTATGTTTATCACATTTTATCATGTCTCCATTGTAAATGTTATCATGTTTTCCACTGTGTAAACGAATTAATATGGGATGCTATGGATTGTTTAATTATAGCAGTAATGATATGTTTTACTCTGAGTTAAATGTGTTTATTTGTTTAAATGCATGGGATATATGATATCTGTATGAGCTGTGTACAAATGGGTATTAGAGCGCAAATAAGTCCAGAGTTCCAAAATGGGTGTGCTACAATTGGCCCTTTCAGAAACACCTGCAGAGTAGATGCAGTCTCACCCGAAGTAACAATAGGGGGTTGCAGGACACAAGTGTCTACAACCAAATTAAATGCAAGTGGATTTGAAGGAACAACACGTAGAGATCCAGTTATTCTTTACCACCCTAAACCTACTTCGCACAATTATATCTCAAATCTAGCACAACAATGTAATGATAKAATAATAGAAGGCAAAGAACACGACATCAATCACACATAACAACAAGATATGCGTGGTTCACCCTCTCCCTAGGGATACGTCCACAGAACTGTGTTTCTTGATATATTATATGAAAACATACAGTTCTATCTACGTGCTTAKCTTGCATATCTCTCTCTCTTTCTCTTCTTCTCTCCCCTCCCTGTGCACCCAGCTGCAGGGTTGATCTTCACGCCCAGCTGAATATCTTACAATATAGACTCACTCCTCTCTCAATACTTCTCTTACAMAACAAYAATAATCACTCTCTTAACTCACAATGACCAACTCATAATGAAAAACAACGAACAACCACCCCATCCCAGGTCCTCTAGACCATTATTTATACCTTACAATGACAAACATCTAGGTGTCAAAACCCTAGATACCAAAACCCTAGGTGTCTAAAACCCTAGATCAACTTGACCCACGTTTCCAGGGCTTTTCCACCCAATCTTTCTGTCTTTCCACGATCCATCTTCCTTACTTATCTGTCCTCCTCGATCTTCTCATTCAACGGCTCATTTTCTCTTACTTCTCTCCTTTTTCTTAGCTTCTTTGACCACTTCGACCCAATCTTAGTCAATCTACCTTTCACGGAGTTTGTACTTCATCTTTCTTCCTTAATATTTGCTTTCTTCCATAACCAAGGGCCAGTAGGCCCCCAACACTCACATGTGACTCGTCCCGAGGCACTATAGGTATGAACCTTTTGTTTCACTTCGAATTCAGACTACACGAAACATCCTATGCTCTCTATTATGTTCCTCCCTTCCTTGTGCAGACTGTATTTTCTATGTCTGGTACCCAGTTTCAACTGCACCTGGTACCTAGACCCTTCTTCTTTTGCTTTTACTGAGAGTTGCGAGGCAGTTGGTTATCATAATACAATTTCAACTGACTCCCATTCACCAAACCTTCCTTAGATTCTCCATTCAAAGTCTTCAACTGCACATCTCCTCCTTCTTTAACATAGGCAACCTCATATCGCCCAAGCCAATGTGTCCTAAACTTCCCTAGATGCTTCATGAACTTGTTGTCATATACCAATACCAGATCTCCTTGCTTAAAAGCTTTCTTCTTGATATGTTTGTCGTGATAGGCCTTTTCTCGTTCCTTCTGCACCTGCTGGTGAAATCCTGCAATGAAACTGTCTTCTTCCAGTTCGACCAACTGTGCAAGCCTGTCTTGTACAATTCTTCTGTCATCCATATCTGTAAATGTTGCAATTCTTAGACTAGGAACCAAATATTCCATAGGTACGACTACTTCTAGACCATATACCAATTTAAAGGGAGTCTGCATTTTCAACTTATTGAAAGTAGTTCTATAGACCCATAACATTGTTGGTACTCTCAAATCCCAATCATCTCTATTTACACTGCAAATATTTGTCATCATTGTCTCCAATATCTTATTGAAATCTTCGACTATTCCATTTTCTTGTGGGTGGTAAGGTGTTCTCTTATGATGATGAACTTCAAATTCCTGAGTCAAGGCTTCAATATTCTTATTGACAAAATGTGTACCTTGATCGCTCATAAGGATCTTTGGGAATCCACATCTAGTTATGATATCATCAAATATGAATTGTTTAGTTGTAGTTTCACTACAGTCCTTGAATGCTCTTGCTTCTGCCCATTTGGTTAAAAAATCTGTTGTAGTGATGATGTATCGAGCTCATGTGTGCTTTCCTAGTGGGTTGATAGGTCCCTAGAATTCAATAGCCCATTTCTCAAATGCATGTAAGGTTAGTTGAGGTGTTAAAGGGATCTCATCTCTTCTGGAAGGTTTCCCAACTCTTCGGCATACATCGCAAGCTTTGTAGTATTCCTTATCATCTTTTTGTAAAGTGGACCACGAGAAGCTAGCTCTAAGAACCTTATGCGTTGTTGCTTTTCCTACATAATGTCTTCCTATGATACCTTCATGTGATTCTACTAGAATTAGTGGTCTTTCTTCCTCCATAACACATCTCCTCAAGATCTCATCAGGTCCCATATTATAAATTTGTCCAGTTATAAGTGAAAAGTCTGTAGCACGAACTACCAGGTGTTTCTTTTGAATGACTATATATTCGTGAGGTGCCATTCCTGTTGATAGGAACTGAACTATCTCGGTGAATTGATCATAAACCTTTCTGATGGCTAGAAACTGTGCATCTAGTAGTGTATCCTCCAAACTGGTAGGTTCTTCTCCATGTTCTAACCTAGACAAGTGGTCAGGTCCCTTGTTCATTCTCTCTAGCTTGACCACAATATCAAAATCATATTCTTGGAATAACAGTAGCCATCTTCATATTATTCCCCCCCAACACTGGCTTGTTGACTAGGTATTTCAACATAGAGTGATCGGTGAACATCTTAAAATGTCCTCCCAACAAGTAGTGTCAAAATTTCTACAGTGCGTATACCATGGCTAAACCTTCTCTCTCACTGGTAGTGTAATTTATCTCAGTTGTGGAGAGCTTCCTGCTAGAAAAGGATAACGGATGGTCAATATCTCCTACTCCTAGTTGTGCTAACACTACTCCTAATTCAATATATGAAGCATCGACATTCACATGGAATTCCTTACTCCAATCTAGGAAAACTAGAATGGGCGCATTGACCATTTTCTGTTTCAGTGTGTTGAAGCTCTGCTGACATTCCTCTGACCATTGGAACTGACAATATTTATTTAATAAATTCTTCATAGGTGTTGTTATCTATGCATATCCCTTGATGAACTTTCTGTAGTATCTCGTATGTACCAGCGCAGTGTGAAGTTGTCTAACATAAGTAGGAGGAGGTAGATCCACAATGATGGAGATCTTGGAAGGGTCTATGAACAACCCCTTCTTACACACAATATGGCCTAGCATCACTCCAAAAGGTGAAAAGAAGATGCACTTCTTCAGGTTCAGGGAAATCTCACATTGCATGCACTTATCCAACATTAGTCTTAAACATTCAATATGATTTTGCAATAAGCTAAAAATAGTCCAATCATCAAAATATGCTTCCAAAAATTTATGTAAAAATTCCTTGAATGCTTGTACCACCACCCTAGAAAATATGGTTGGTGCATTCTTCAATCTTAAAGGCATCACTATGTACTAGAAAGAACCCCATTTTGTTGCAAATGTGGTCTTATGGCGATCTTCCTTGGCAATCGTGATTTGGTGATAACCTAAAAATCCATCTGTGAAGGAGTAAACTTCTTGTCCTCCCACATTATCTAGAACCTCATCTATAAAAGGTGTAGGGAATGAATCATGTAGGCATGCATCGTTCATCTTCCTAAGATCTACACAGATCCTGATCTCTCGTGACTTCTTATCTTGGACCACCATAAGGCTAATCCATTCTGATTCTTTAACAGGTTATATGATTCTTGTTTCCAACATTCTGTCTAATTCAATCTTGACTTTTTTTTTATATATTTGGGATTCAATCTGTAGGGTCTCTGCTTGACTTCCCTTGCATATGGCTTCAAGGGGATATTCATTTCTCCCATTGGCCCTTTAATTCCCTTCATGTCGGTAAACTTGGTTGGAAACAAGTTCTGATATTCATGCAATAATTTTGTGATCTTATCAATAGTGCCATCATCCCAATAATATCCAACATTTGCGATCTTAGGTGCTTTCTCCGTTCCAATATTAACTTTCTTTATTTTGTTTGGCTATCCAATGAAAGTTAGTTTGACTCCTG
>ML800275.1:156262-167786 GCA_009831015.1 Picea engelmannii | reverse complement strand
TGTTCATCATTTGATAAGATCAATGATCCAAATTAAAACGTTATAAACGAAAGAAAATTGTATAATAACTGTGACATAAAAGGAAGATCGACTACTATTACAAATTGTGCATGGTAAACTAGTCGTGGGTTAATATGAATAGACTCATGAAAGAACAAAAGGAATACCATTGTTGAAAAGTTGTAAACCTCCATAAGTTAGACCGAGGATCTAGAGCTAGATCTTCTGGAGTAAAAGTTAACGCCTCCCGATATAAAATCAATTGTATCATGGATGTGTGGAAAGCAGGCACTTCACACCACTTTGCAGCAAGTTAGATATCCATTGGAAGGCATGTAGCCACCACTTCATAGCACGTAGAATATTTACAACGCCATGCGTCCATTGCTATTGAGTGCTCGTGGAAAGAGAGTTTAGCATGCCTTCATATTGTTGCTACCAATTCTTTGTTCTGCTTCTTGCATAATTCCCAACAAAGTTACATCCAGTTTGAATTCCACGGATATGAGGTCGTGCTCGTCGAGATCTGTGTTGCATTTCTGTATAATTCCCAACGAAGTTACATCCTGTCTGAAGTGCGGGGATATGATTTTGCGCTCTTCTAGGCTGGTGTTGGTTTCAAGGGGTTGGATTTGAATGCAGGCCGCCGAAGTCAGTCAGTCAGGGTGAGTCTCATTCAAGCAAGTTTTAAACTCATAACAAGAACGAGTTGTCTTGTAGTACTTAAGGGAAGGAGAGAGGTGCCTCCATATCCCCAAGTCAAGTAGGCAACACCCCACCATGGCAACAAGTCTAATTTTAGATTTACTTCTAGTTTCGGTAGAGGGGGCCATTCAAGCCTTATTGAATTCATAGTTTTGGTAGAGGGGGCAACTATTACATGCAGGTCTTGATACCAACCCATCCATATTGAGGAAGGACAAAAGAAGTACCCCCCTTACCCTGAAAGTACTACAAGCTTTAATGCTGATAGAACCTTACCCAGTTCGGTCTCAGAACTTCTACCTTTTCTTTTCTTCAAGGATGCTTCATTCCATGCCTCATTTTTATTCTTGTTTCCCACCTTACCTTCTTCTGCTACCACCTGCTTTATTTGAAGGAATCACCTTATATGCTAGAAATCAACGATTTTGCTTAAGACAAATGAAAGTTATTGACTGGGATGGATGGATATTATGCTTCAAACCCCCCGCAACCTAAGGTTTAATATATTTAAAATTGCATTTCAGAAGGTTTTGAGAAGTCACAGACTAGAACAACCGACATGGCTTCAGAAATTCATTCCTATGAGGATGAAATTAGAACAACAAGCAGAGTAGATATTATGGAGGAACAATGTCACAAACAAATATTGATGTGAATTGAGAGGTATGTTGGTCTAATTAAATTCAAGGTGAGGGGTCTGCTGGTCTAATTGAGGTACGAAATCTACTCTGACCTTGTTGTATACTCATATTGACAAAAGAAAAACTTAAATTTGTTCTGAAATTATTTGGTTCTTTCCATAATTAAATTTAAAACTAAATCTATCACCTTAGTATAAACACATTTAAAACATAATTTATCACCTTAGTATAAACACATTTAAAACATAATTTATCACCTTAGTATAAACACATTTAAAACAATTTATATCAGCCTAGTATAAAAGCCAACGTTTTGGCTATTTTGAAGGTTATTTTTAATGACGCAAATTCCATTTTTCAATCACTAGAATGGTGAAGTAGAACTGTTCAAATTGCATGTGGTCTGTGTGTTGGGGGTTTTTGAATCCATGTATGGCATCAACACAATCGGTTAACAATGATTTGAGTATTAACCATATAAACATATTTTGTTTTTGAGTATTAACAATATAAACATATTTTGTTAGTTAGTTATCCATCTACATTACATTACATCATCATGGATGTTTTTGATGGTTGATAGAGTGGATCATCTGATTTTTTTGAAGATCTAATTTTAAAAATAATTATCTATTTATTGTGGTGTGGCTTGCAGATTCATGTACAACATTGAGTTGTGACTCCTACAACATTCAGTTGATCCATTCAGGCTTCCATCTACATCCGCAGAAAGATTTTTCCATCTTTTCCGAGATGAAGACGAGAATCTCTTCCATTGATAGGTTGCTCCCCGTTTTCCATCCGGGCCACTGTTTGGTCGAGTGTCCTAGTATACCATATGGAAAAAACATAAGCATTAATACCCACTCTATAAAATCTAGTAGAAAAAGTTTCATTAGGAGAAACCAAACTAGTTGTGTTCTGTTGTGGAACGAGTGAAGAACCCGGGCTCAACCTATCTATTTTAGTGATGAAATGATTGTGGGAATCCATAATTCCAGAAACATGCAGTGTGCAATTGAAGAATAGAACTAACAAACATGTTAGCTGAGTAGAGAAGGAGCACCAGTAGGAGCACATGGAAGAAATACAGGACACATCATTGATTCACATGGAAGAAATACCCAAGCACAAATATTGATGCATAACTCTAGTATCTAGTATGAACACATTGCGCTTGAATTTCTCATCTCCCACCGAGATACAACTTCAATACTCCCAGGGACCAGCTAGCAGCCGCATATGAATCGGGTAGGAATATTGAATCACAATCTCATCTTCAAATATATCATTTCCTTCCCCTCACACCTTACATGTTGCATGCATGTGTGCCCCCACTAATATGATGTTTAGCTTGACACGCAGAAGCAGAAAGCCTGTGTTAGTAAATACAATTTTTTATTTTTAAATTAATTTAAAATCCTGACAATTAAAAAAAATAAATTGAATTGGCACATACTTGGGATAATTATGTCAAATCATGGCTTATGATCCAATCAAAAATTCCATAATTTCAATTGGAAAAATAAAATAAATAATTTGATTCTTAAAAAAATTGAAATAATAAAGAGTTTTAAGAAAAATGTGTTGGTCAAGTGAATTAATATGAAGTGAGAGCTCCAAACAACACCTATTAATGCAGCAAAAGGGACCAACTAATACCAGGTCAACGATAGTTGACTGCTAGGCGGTTTCTATTGTCCCTCTCTTGAGGCAGGGACTAATAAGGTTTAGTTAATAAATTATTGCAAATATGTATCATCCTCACTTGCTTAAATAAAGTAGTTTCTTCTCTCATCTATTATTTATTAACCAAAATCTAAAGAAAGTATTGGGATAACAAGCATATGTTGCAAATCAACTAAGTCCCTGCATAGTAGATAGTTGACAATTGGTCCAAGTTATTGGTATAATGTGGATGCATTTCAAAGTATCTATTGAAGTATAAAAAAGCTAATGACATTTTCTAGTGTTGGCTCCGTTCTGCATTTATTGATCCATTATCGTTTGATGGTTCATTTAGGCATCACTTATACCAATGTTCATTGTGATTTGAAGCACTCAAAAAACAAGGTCTAGTTTGCTTACAAAGGAAGAAAACTTCTCTTGCAATGGTTCATTTGTCTTTTGTTTAATGCTAATCCCAGGTCATGTCAGCATCATTTCAACTAACAACCACACCATCAAGCTGTGCATGCCCTGCCCTCCCTCCCTCTACATGCATTCCCCCCTCTCCTAGAGAGGCCTTTCCCCCCCTCCCCGATCCCTCTCCCTCCGACTCTTCCAAATATGCAACAACCTTCGCCTCCCTCATTGCCTTGCTTCCCAAGATGAGTAAACAAACCCCTCCAAAGTTTGTGAAAAATATGGATGATATCCCTTCGGTACACGGCCAAGCAACCTCAAGAGCCATCACCCTCAAATTTTTTGAATAGGAACTCATAGAAAAATTCACGTGAATATGGCCATCACCACGGGCTATGGCAATCTGGATCAACAAGAACTGGAAACCCCATCTAAAAGGTAACCTCTCGCATTTCCTCTGTGGAAGAGGCTTCTTCACGTTTATTTTCGAAAACAAACCAGATAGATATCTCATCTTCAAAAGAAGACTGTATTTCATGGGATCCATGGGTATGTACCTCAATAGTTGGACTCCTGATTTTAACCCCGAAAATGATATTCTTAATGTTGTTCATGTCTAGTTTCACCTCCCTTTCCTCCCTCTGCATTGCTGGAATAATGAAACTATCTGATCTATAGGAAACACACTCGGGAAGTTCATAGATCTAGCAAAACCTAAAGATGGCCTTCAAGCCTGTGCGTGCATTTGTGTAGAAGTGGATCTAGAAAAAGGCCTACCTGAAGCTATCAATATCACCTTAGATAAATGGAATTACCTGCAACAAGTTGATTACCAACAACTACCCTTCAAATGCAAAATCTATCATGAGTATGGTCATTTTGCGAAGCATTGTCCTAAATCACCCCCTAAAAGATCGGCTAAAGAAGTTGAACAGTGGAAGAAACACAAAAAGAAAAAGCAGCAGAGGCACGACACAAACACTAAATCCCTCCCCATGCCTCCCCCGCCTAATACCTCACCTGATCCTGCTCCTTCTAGACAGATCCCGATCCAAGATCCTCCTAGAGAGGAGCACGCCGCCCCCCTCGCATCCATCCCCCTGAGTCACCGACCCCACCCTCTGCTCAGCCTTCTCCCTCTCATTAGGCCTCTCATCCTAAAGAGGACCCTCTAAATCAAAGCTCAAAAAAAAACTCAGAGTCTGATTCACTCGCCTCCCCCATCAAAAAAGTGGGTAGAAAGACAAACCTAAATAAAAGAGAAGCTTCAGTCAGGAAGGAAATCGAACTTGGGAAACAAACAACCTTGGACCAACATGCCAGGAAGGAAACAAGGCAGACCACGAACCAGAGTGGATCCAACGCCCATAAAGGGGGAAACCCTAAACCTACTAAATGATAAAAGTGATCTTCGAGAATTGCAGAGGACTAGGGAATCGACACAAACTCTCGCTAATACATGATCTTATTAAAGAATAAAATCAACAAGTCCTCTTGCTCCAGTAGAAAAAAAGGAAGGACACTGAAATCCTTTAGGATAGTTTTTACATCTGGCGAACATGCAAAGGAGCAACAGTCAGCGCAAGAGGAGCCTTGGGGGAAATCTGCACCCTTTGGAATCCTAATTTCTCCTCTATACAATCCAGACAGTCCACGACACACTGGATTAAAACTTCACTCCTGCATCTACCAACAGGTAAGACTCTAACTTTCATCAATGTTTATATGCATGCTGTATCCTAGGAAAAAATTGAATGATGGTCCTCCCTCCAAAGTATCAAAGATACTCTTGACCCCAAAGATCTCATAATAGATGGAGACCTCAACACTACTCTCCATCATAATGAAAAAAAGGGGGATATCTAGTACGTGACCCCTCTCACGAGCATCTCGAGGATCTTATATCCTCCTCTCACCTTCTATATGTAAATCCCTCTAATGGTTGGTTCACGTGGTCAAATAGAAGACTCGGACCGAGGCATATCAATGCTCGTCTAGATCGCTTTCTCCTAAGCAGTTCCTTCCTTGAAGATTCCTTTCTACCTTGCTCTCGCATTCTACCCTAGACTGGTTCTGATCATAGACCTATCACCCTCACCCTTTCCCCCCCTCAACAATCCTGGACCCATCCCCTTCCGATTCAACCCCCTATGGATATCAATGCCCTATTTTTTTGACATTGTCTTAGATGTCTGGGACTGTTGGGTTCAATGCTCTTCAAACTACATTTGGGAGAAGAAATAAAAAAGAGTCAAGACAACCCTAAAGCACTGGGTGAAGAGAAACAGAGAAAAAGAACACGAAGCAAAAGACAGGATAACCAAGGAAATGGAAGAAAACAAAATGGAGCTAAAAGAGGGACCTATCATTCATCCACTTCTCCTCAAAGAGCAGAAAAAATTCATGGAATATATAAAAATCCTCCATGAGGATGAGGAAACATGGAGGCCTAAATCTAGAAGCCTCTGGTTAACTTCAGGAAATATAAATACGAAATTAATTCAGAGACAAACTAAATCTAGGCTCTGGAGGAAGAAAGTGAAGGAAATCAAAAAAGAAGATGGCACAAAAACAGAGGACTTCCATCAAAATCAAGCAGAAGCCAAACTCCACTTTGAAAGACTTCTAACTGAAGACGACACTCCAGATATCAACATCCATGAAAATCTATTGCTAAACATCCCGACCGTTGTCAATCAAGAGGATAACAACAAGATCAATCAGGAAGTTACAAAAAAAGAGCTCCATGAGGCCTTGTTCCATCTTCATCCAGGCAAAGCTCTAGGACCAGATAGTTTCAGTGTGCATTTTTACCAAAAGTGCTGGCATATAATAAAAATAGATCTCGTGAGGATGATACAATATGTTCAGAAATCTACAAAGTTGGGGGGTAATACAAATTCCACTTTTTTGGCTCTTATCGCAAACAATTTGAACCCATCCTCCTTCTCCATATTTAGACCCATGTCCCTCTGCAATGTTTCTTATAAGCTCATAACTAAAATCATAGCCAATAGAATAAAACCTCTCCTTCATAAACTCATATCCCCAAACCAAAGTGGCTTCGTGGAAAAAAGACAAATGATCGACAACATTATACTAGTGCAAGAAGCAATCCACTCCAGCAGGGATCGAGGAGACCAAGGAATGATTATTAAAATTGATATGACCAATGCCTTTGACAGGGTAAGGCACTCCTTTTTGCTTGCAGTTATGAAGAAATTTGGTTTTAGCCTTGGCTTCATATCTTGGGTCTCATCTTGTATCTCCTCTTTGTGGATAGCCCCTCTGATCAATGGATGCCCGACAAGCTTCTTCAAAAGATCCAGAAGGATAAGACAAGGTTGTCCGCTCTCCCCCCTCCTTTATATAATCATGGCCGAAATTATGGGTAGGCAATTGGAAAAAGATCGAACCTCCAAAGTCATTCCAGACATCAAAATAGCTCGAGGGGCAAAGAGAATAAACCACTCTCAATTTGTTGATGACACTCTCCTCGTTGGAGGAGCCTCCATTGTCATGGCCAAGTGATTCAAAGATGCCCTGGAAAACTTCACAAATGCCTCAGGAGCTCTCATAAACAATGCCAAATCAAATGTTTACGCTTGGAACACGCCTCTAAGAACTGCTCGCCTAATAGAAAATGTCTTCCGCTTCCATCTTATTGAAAAATGGAAAACCTTCAGATACCTTGTCATCCCAATTTTTCTCAATTCTCTTCCAAACTTAGCCTGGAATCAAACTCTTGAAAATCTCAAAAACAAATTGGATCATTGGGGAGCCTTTTGGCTCAACTTGGCAGGACGTACAATGTTAATAAAATTTGTTTTTTTCTGCTCTCCCCATCTTCCAATTCTCCTCTCTACTTGCTCCACAAACTATCAAATCTTCAATTTCAAGTCTTCTATGACATTTTCTTTGGGAAGGAGAAAAAACAAATAAGAAAAAGTTCCATCTAATAAAATGGGACATAGTAAAGCAACCCAAGGAAAATGGAGTTCTGGGCATCAAGGATCCAGTGCTTACCAACTTAGCAATGGGAGAAAAAATTCTCTGGAACCTTGTTTCGGGAAGGAATGACTGGTGGAAGCAAGTTTAAAAAAAAAAATCTAGTTGGGGACAGGCTCAAATGTTTAGAACAGTGTCACTCTCTGAAAAAAGGATCCCCAATAAGGAAGCTTCTCTATGCCTCCATCCCTCTCATTCAAATCTGGCTCACCTGGATACCTAGAAATGGATGAAAGATTCTCATAGGAGCAAATAGTATCATGGGTAAGCAACCTCTCTGACACCATATGCATCTAAGACCGCTCATCAATTGGCTTGGTATGCAAGGAAAAAATCACATCTTGGACATTTCCTCCTGGAACAAAAATACTGGAGACTGGATAGGATGGGACTTGCCAAACATTCCAAGCAATCTTCAAGATGCAGCGCATCAGACACAAACTCTTCTAAAAGGATGTGCCCCCATACATATCACCTTAAAAGACTAGAGAGGTTGGGGAAATGGAAATTACTCTGTCAAGCAAGGATACTGGCAACTCCTCTCGCAAACGACCCTCCTCCCAAAATATAAAATGTGGAACTCTCTTTGGACCAACGATAGTCCACCCAAAGTAAATTCCTTTTGCTAGATTCTATCCCATGGTAAACTGCTAACAGGAGAAAAACTACTGAAAATAAATATGCATGGGCCCTTGATATGTGAGTTATGTGGAAAGGCATCGAAAACATCTCAACACGTATTACTTCTTTTCCCGTTCACTATCACGGTGTGGAAAATATCTCTTCAAAGCCTCCATTCGAGAATCAGATGGTCGGTCCAGCCCAAAGATCTATTTTTAGATTGGGCCTTCCGATACCGGGGCACCTTCAGAAACCCTCTCTTCAAAGCCCTATTCAAAGCCTTACACAAGTTCATTTCCTGGAAAATATGGCTCACTAGAAACTGAATCATCTTCTCCAACCTTCGCTCCCCCCTTGATCTCGTAGCCAAAAAAGATGTAGGCCTCCTCGTAGAAGTTTTTCTTTCCAAATACAAAGATTTTCCTTTCACCCCCACCTCAACTATAGAATCAGATTGGATCATCTCCTTCTTCCTCCCCCCTTCCCCCGCTTCTCTTCTTCCTCCTCCCTCTAGATCCACCTGACAACTTCATGAAGATACCAATTACCTTTGCTAGAGCAATAAGCAACAGAACCACATCCTATATTTTGATGGAGCCTCAAAAGGAAACCCTGGGGTGGCAGGAGTGGGAGGGGTGATCATCTTCCCACGAGGAAACCAAGTGCTATCTTTCCATTGGAATCTGGGCATCGCCACAAATAATCAAGATGAAGCCTATGCTCTATACCAAGGCCTTAATCTTGCCTAAAGCAGGAACATACACTCCCTTTAAATGATTGTGGACTCCAATATAATCGTAGGGTATACTCGCAATGGGTCTCACCCCCCAAATTTACACTTAAAATCCATTCTTCAATGAATTGCGGTAATGATCAAGCTCTTCCACAATATCCCCCTTTTACACATCCTTAGATGGAACAATCACCTGGTAGATGCTCAAGCGAACCTGGAAATTGATCTTGAGCAAGGCTCATTAGTTGTCAACATAATTTCTCTCTTCATGCCAATCCCATGACTTTAAGCACCCGACAGACAACTCCTCTGCCCACTCAACAAACCGTCTGGACCACGGTGGTGGTTAGGATCTGGATAGTTCATCCTTCCATCCAGAGTGTGACTCCTACCCATCCTCCCTATCACCTCATCACATGGCCTAGCATGCCACCTCCACCTGCCCCCTCCACATGTCCCCCCCTCCACACGCCCCCCCCACCTCACATCTCGACTCCTCGCCACACGATCCTCCTCAGTCTGTGACCTGTAGCCTCTTTTCTTTCCCTCCCGGGGCTTGGGAAGTCTCTTCGGTGTACCTTGGATAGCTCATGGGCGTGGGAGAGAAAACTAGAGCGAGGCAAACATGCTCAAGGTGACGTCCATAATGTACTGGGCATTAATTCCAGGCGAGGAGAAGGATCCCAACATCAAAAGCGATCATGGCTCGAATTCATGGAAAATCCAGGGAAAATGGCTAAGTTCCTTGAATCAAATGAAGAGGAGGGAGCATATCATAGCAGGAGCGGTTGACTTGGTTGGCAAGATCATTCCTGTGAAGAACAGAGCCGAGTCTACTGCCCGTAAGTGCACTAGTATTTGGTTTTATCAATTGGAAAAAGCAGGAAATTTAGCCAAGATGAACATGCAACCACTGAGAATGGTTCCAATGGAGGAGCATGAAGAGTTGGTAAGCATGGTCCAGACTCTTCAATTACATCTTAGGGCTCTCTCTACATAGGTTCTTTCGATCATATAGATTACCATCCAGCATAGGAGCGAGCAGCAACGAAATAGGGACGAGTGTGAAGCACTCAGACAACAGATAAAGGCCTTAAATTCACGGTCGAGCCAACATCACCCACTCCCTCCATGAACAATTACATATTAGATGATGCCTCCTCTCTAGGAACACACCCTCAATTGGACTTCAACCTGCGGCCTCCAACAGAGGCAGACTCCACCGCACTGGACCAGAACATAATGTAAATGTATGTAGTGTTTTTTCATGCAACTATTAGGTACTTTCTGCGTGGTTTTTACTATCGACACTCAAACAGGATTTAGTGTTCTAGTTAGCGCCACCTCTGATCTCCATTTCCTTCTTGGAGAATTCAGGTGGGTGCATTTGGATTTCTGCAAATTTTGTAACCAAGACTATATTCTCTACCTGCGTTTTTTCGCAGCTTTTTAATATATCCTTTACCCAGTTTTTGTGAAAAAAAGAACAAACATCATTTCAACTAGTAGTATTTGGTGATAAAGCTATTCCATGTTCCCATAGAAAGAATGCAGGTAAAAGAAAGTAGTGGTTTCTATGTGTATATTGTAAATCTGAATTATTGGTATTTTGTGCATGCATTTCAGACGGATCGATTGAGAGAGCACCCAATAAGTCAATAAATGCAAGTAGCTTATGATAAATGAACTAGCTGATCTCTACAATGGAAAATAATTAACTCTAAAAATAGTCATCTATGTCCGTCTCATTAAATCCTTCATTGAAATATGTTGTTAAATTTTAAAAATCAATCAAACAAATCATCCATTTATAAAATATGTTGAATTTTCCTGGGTGGGAATTTTTCTTCTGAACGGTTCGAAATTATAAGGAGAAGTCTTATAATTTTTATATTATTTAAGCTGGTGATATGTGGCGCATGTTATTATATTTTTCTAAAAATAATAATAGAATGCAAACAAAAGGCTACTTGGACGGCTTGGCTAGCAAGGGTTTGTTGGCAATTTCATCTATCAGAAAGAAAATCAGCGTATACTTGTCATTGATGGCAAGAATGTGTGGTCGCAGTGATGAAAATAGCATTGAATAACATCGCAGTAATAATCGAGAGGAGAAGAGACAGTGATCGTTGGATCCCATCCTAATTTCCTGAAAGAACCAGGACCGTCAGATCTGTAGAAGCTGCGAGAGAGATAAATTCATCGGAGAATCGGGGATCGCGAGTTCAAAGTGCAAAGAACACTTGACAATGAAAACCTCGAAATCGCGATATGCGATTTCGCGATTTGATCGCAGCCGTTAAAAAAAACAAGAAGAGATCTGGACCGTTTATTCGTATGGACGCGTGGCAGCCTGGAGGCTTCATCAGAGAATCGGGGATCGCGAGTTCAAAGTGCAAAGAACACTTATCATTGAAAACCCTGAAATCGCGATATGCGATTTCGCGATTTGATCGCAACCGTTAATCAGGCAGGGATCTGGACCGTTCATCTGTAGTGACAAGTGGCAGTGTTTAAACATGTGTCGGACCATGAGTGACGTCAGCAGAGGACAGGTGGCATCGGAGTTTCGGGGATCGGGATATGATTGTCAAGAACACAATGCATCAAGAACTCCGAAATCGCGAAATGCGATTTCGCGAAGTAATCACAGCCGTTGGATAAGAACCAGATCTGGACCGTTGATCTCCGTCATCGAGAAATCGGGGATCGGGATATGATATGTCAAGAA
>ML800275.1:119035-156162 GCA_009831015.1 Picea engelmannii | reverse complement strand
GGTATCTTCATGAAGTTGTCAGGTGGATCTAGAGGGAGGAGGAAGAAGAGAAGCGGGGGAAGGGGGGAGGAAGAAGGAGATGATCCAATCTGATTCTATAGTTGAGGTGGGGGTGAAAGGAAAATCTTTGTATTTGGAAAGAAAAACTTCTACGAGGAGGCCTACATCTTTTTTGGCTACGAGATCAAGGGGGGAGCGAAGGTTGGAGAAGATGATTCAGTTTCTAGTGAGCCATATTTTCCAGGAAATGAACTTGTGTAAGGCTTTGAATAGGGCTTTGAAGAGAGGGTTTCTGAAGGTGCCCCGGTATCGGAAGGCCCAATCTAAAAATAGATCTTTGGGCTGGACCGACCATCTGATTCTCGAATGGAGGCTTTGAAGAGATATTTTCCACACCGTGATAGTGAACGGGAAAAGAAGTAATACGTGTTGAGATGTTTTCGATGCCTTTCCACATAACTCACATATCAAGGGCCCATGCATATTTATTTTCAGTAGTTTTTCTCCTGTTAGCAGTTTACCATGGGATAGAATCTAGCAAAAGGAATTTACTTTGGGTGGACTATCGTTGGTCCAAAGAGAGTTCCACATTTTATATTTTGGGAGGAGGGTCGTTTGCGAGAGGAGTTGCCAGTATCCTTGCTTGACAGAGTAATTTCCATTTCCCCAACCTCTCTAGTCTTTTAAGGTGATATGTATGGGGGCACATCCTTTTAGAAGAGTTTGTGTCTGATGCGCTGCATCTTGAAGATTGCTTGGAATGTTTGGCAAGTCCCATCCTATCCAGTCTCCAGTATTTTTGTTCCAGGAGGAAATGTCCAAGATGTGATTTTTTCCTTGCATACCAAGCCAATTGATGAGCGGTCTTAGATGCATATGGTGTCAGAGAGGTTGCTTACCCATGATACTATTTGCTCCTATGAGAATCTTTCATCCATTTCTAGGTATCCAGGTGAGCCAGATTTGAATGAGAGGGATGGAGGCATAGAGAAGCTTCCTTATTGGGGATCCTTTTTTCAGAGAGTGACACTGTTCTAAACATTTGAGCCTGTCCCCAACTAGATTTTTTTTTTTAAACTTGCTTCCACCAGTCATTCCTTCCCGAAACAAGGTTCCAGAGAATTTTTTCTCCCATTGCTAAGTTGGTAAGCACTGGATCCTTGATGCCCAGAACTCCATTTTCCTTGGGTTGCTTTACTATGTCCCATTTTATTAGATGGAACTTTTTCTTATTTGTTTTTTCTCCTTCCCAAAGAAAATGTCATAGAAGACTTGAAATTGAAGATTTGATAGTTTGTGGAGCAAGTAGAGAGGAGAATTGGAAGATGGGGAGAGCAGAAAAAAACAAATTTTATTAACATTGTACGTCCTGCCAAGTTGAGCCAAAAGGCTCCCCAATGATCCAATTTGTTTTTGAGATTTTCAAGAGTTTGATTCCAGGCTAAGTTTGGAAGAGAATTGAGAAAAATTGGGATGACAAGGTATCTGAAGGTTTTCCATTTTTCAATAAGATGGAAGCGGAAGACATTTTCTATTAGGCGAGCAGTTCTTAGAGGCGTGTTCCAAGCGTAAACATTTGATTTGGCATTGTTTATGAGAGCTCCTGAGGCATTTGTGAAGTTTTCCAGGGCATCTTTGAATCACTTGGCCATGACAATGGAGGCTCCTCCAACGAGGAGAGTGTCATCAACAAATTGAGAGTGGTTTATTCTCTTTGCCCCTCGAGCTATTTTGATGTCTGGAATGACTTTGGAGGTTCGATCTTTTTCCAATTGCCTACCCATAATTTCGGCCATGATTATATAAAGGAGGGGGGAGAGCGGACAACCTTGTCTTATCCTTCTGGATCTTTTGAAGAAGCTTGTCGGGCATCCATTGATCAGAGGGGCTATCCACAAAGAGGAGATACAAGATGAGACCCAAGATATGAAGCCAAGGCTAAAACCAAATTTCTTCATAACTGCAAGCAAAAAGGAGTGCCTTACCCTGTCAAAGGCATTGGTCATATCAATTTTAATAATCATTCCTTGGTCTCCTCGATCCCTGCTGGAGTGGATTGCTTCTTGCACTAGTATAATGTTGTCGATCATTTGTCTTTTTTCCACGAAGCCACTTTGGTTTGGGGATATGAGTTTATGAAGGAGAGGTTTTATTCTATTGGCTATGATTTTAGTTATGAGCTTATAAGAAACATTGCAGAGGGACATGGGTCTAAATATGGAGAAGGAGGATGGGTTCAAATTGTTTGCGATAAGAGCCAAAAAAGTGGAATTTGTATTACCCCCCAACTTTGTAGATTTCTGAACATATTGTATCATCCTCACGAGATCTATTTTTATTATATGCCAGCACTTTTGGTAAAAATGCACACTGAAACTATCTGGTCCTAGAGCTTTGCCTGGATGAAGATGGAACAAGGCCTCATGGAGCTCTTTTTTTGTAACTTCCTGATTGATCTTGTTGTTATCCTCTTGATTGACAACGGTCGGGATGTTTAGCAATAGATTTTCATGGATGTTGATATCTGGAGTGTCGTCTTCAGTTAGAAGTCTTTCAAAGTGGAGTTTGGCTTCTGCTTGATTTTGATGGAAGTCCTCTGTTTTTGTGCCATCTTCTTTTTTGATTTCCTTCACTTTCTTCCTCCAGAGCCTAGATTTAGTTTGTCTCTGAATTAATTTCGTATTTATATTTCCTGAAGTTAACCAGAGGCTTCTAGATTTAGGCCTCCATGTTTCCTCATCCTCATGGAGGATTTTTATATATTCCATGAATTTTTTCTGCTCTTTGAGGAGAAGTGGATGAATGATAGGTCCCTCTTTTAGCTCCATTTTGTTTTCTTCCATTTCCTTGGTTATCCTGTCTTTTGCTTCGTGTTCTTTTTCTCTGTTTCTCTTCACCCAGTGCTTTAGGGTTGTCTTGACTCTTTTTTATTTCTTCTCCCAAATGTAGTTTGAAGAGCATTGAACCCAACAGTCCCAGACATCTAAGACAATGTCAAAAAAATAGGGCATTGATATCCATAGGGGGTTGAATCGGAAGGGGATGGGTCCAGGATTGTTGAGGGGGGGAAAGGGTGAGGGTGATAGGTCTATGATCAGAACCAGTCTAGGGTAGAATGCGAGAGCAAGGTAGAAAGGAATCTTCAAGGAAGGAACTGCTTAGGAGAAAGCGATCTAGACGAGCATTGATATGCCTCGGTCCGAGTCTTCTATTTGACCACGTGAACCAACCATTAGAGGGATTTACATATAGAAGGTGAGAGGAGGATATAAGATCCTCGAGATGCTCGTGAGAGGGGTCACGTACTAGATATCCCCCTTTTTTTCATTATGATGGAGAGTAGTGTTGAGGTCTCCATCTATTATGAGATCTTTGGGGTCAAGAGTATCTTTGATACTTTGGAGGGAGGACCATCATTCAATTTTTTCCTAGGATACAGCATGCATATAAACATTGATGAAAGTTAGAGTCTTACCTGTTGGTAGATGCAGGAGTGAAGTTTTAATCCAGTGTGTCGTGGACTGTCTGGATTGTATAGAGGAGAAATTAGGATTCCAAAGGGTGCAGATTTCCCCCAAGGCTCCTCTTGCGCTGACTGTTGCTCCTTTGCATGTTCGCCAGATGTAAAAACTATCCTAAAGGATTTCAGTGTCCTTCCTTTTTTTCTACTGGAGCAAGAGGACTTGTTGATTTTATTCTTTAATAAGATCATGTATTAGCGAGAGTTTGTGTCGATTCCCTAGTCCTCTGCAATTCTCGAAGATCACTTTTATCATTTAGTAGGTTTAGGGTTTCCCCCTTTATGGGCGTTGGATCCACTCTGGTTCGTGGTCTGCCTTGTTTCCTTCCTGGCATGTTGGTCCAAGGTTGTTTGTTTCCCAAGTTCGATTTCCTTCCTGACTGAAGCTTCTCTTTTATTTAGGTTTGTCTTTCTACCCACTTTTTTGATGGGGGAGGCGAGTGAATCAGACTCTGAGTTTTTTTTTGAGCTTTGATTTAGAGGGTCCTCTTTAGGATGAGAGGCCTAATGAGAGGGAGAAGGCTGAGCAGAGGGTGGGGTCGGTGACTCAGGGGGATGGATGCGAGGGGGGCGGCGTGCTCCTCTCTAGGAGGATCTTGGATCGGGATCTGTCTAGAAGGAGCAGGATCAGGTGAGGTATTAGGCGGGGGAGGCATGGGGAGGGATTTAGTGTTTGTGTCGTGCCTCTGCTGCTTTTTCTTTTTGTGTTTCTTCCACTGTTCAACTTCTTTAGCCGATCTTTTAGGGGGTGATTTAGGACAATGCTTCGCAAAATGACCATACTCATGATAGATTTTGCATTTGAAGGGTAGTTGTTGGTAATCAACTTGTTGCAGGTAATTCCATTTATCTAAGGTGATATTGATAGCTTCAGGTAGGCCTTTTTCTAGATCCACTTCTACACAAATGCACGCACAGGCTTGAAGGCCATCTTTAGGTTTTGCTAGATCTATGAACTTCCCGAGTGTGTTTCCTATAGATCAGATAGTTTCATTATTCCAGCAATGCAGAGGGAGGAAAGGGAGGTGAAACTAGACATGAACAACATTAAGAATATCATTTTCGGGGTTAAAATCAGGAGTCCAACTATTGAGGTACATACCCATGGATCCCATGAAATACAGTCTTCTTTTGAAGATGAGATATCTATCTGGTTTGTTTTCGAAAATAAACGTGAAGAAGCCTCTTCCACAGAGGAAATGCGAGAGGTTACCTTTTAGATGGGGTTTCCAGTTCTTGTTGATCCAGATTGCCATAGCCCGTGGTGATGGCCATATTCACGTGAATTTTTCTATGAGTTCCTATTCAAAAAATTTGAGGGTGATGGCTCTTGAGGTTGCTTGGCCGTGTACCGAAGGGATATCATCCATATTTTTCACAAACTTTGGAGGGGTTTGTTTACTCATCTTGGGAAGCAAGGCAATGAGGGAGGCGAAGGTTGTTGCATATTTGGAAGAGTCGGAGGGAGAGGGATCGGGGAGGGGGGGAAAGGCCTCTCTAGGAGAGGGGGGAATGCATGTAGAGGGAGGGAGGGCAGGGCATGCACAGCTTGATGGTGTGGTTGTTAGTTGAAATGATGCTGACATGACCTGGGATTAGCATTAAACAAAAGACAAATGAACCATTGCAAGAGAAGTTTTCTTCCTTTGTAAGCAAACTAGACCTTGTTTTTTGAGTGCTTCAAATCACAATGAACATTGGTATAAGTGATGCCTAAATGAACCATCAAACGATAATGGATCAATAAATGCAGAACGGAGCCAACACTAGAAAATGTCATTAGCTTTTTTATACTTCAATAGATACTTTGAAATGCATCCACATTATACCAATAACTTGGACCAATTGTCAACTATCTACTATGCAGGGACTTAGTTGATTTGCAACATATGCTTGTTATCCCAATACTTTCTTTAGATTTTGGTTAATAAATAATAGATGAGAGAAGAAACTACTTTATTTAAGCAAGTGAGGATGATACATATTTGCAATAATTTATTAACTAAACCTTATTAGTCCCTGCCTCAAGAGAGGGACAATAGAAACCGCCTAGCAGTCAACTATCGTTGACCTGGTATTAGTTGGTCCCTTTTGCTGCATTAATAGGTGTTGTTTGGAGCTCTCACTTCATATTAATTCACTTGACCAACACATTTTTCTTAAAACTCTTTATTATTTCAATTTTTTTAAGAATCAAATTATTTATTTTATTTTTCCAATTGAAATTATGGAATTTTTGATTGGATCATAAGCCATGATTTGACATAATTATCCCAAGTATGTGCCAATTCAATTTATTTTTTTTAATTGTCAGGATTTTAAATTAATTTAAAAATAAAAAATTGTATTTACTAACACAGGCTTTCTGCTTCTGCGTGTCAAGCTAAACATCATATTAGTGGGGGCACACATGCATGCAACATGTAAGGTGTGAGGGGAAGGAAATGATATATTTGAAGATGAGATTGTGATTCAATATTCCTACCCGATTCATATGCGGCTGCTAGCTGGTCCCTGGGAGTATTGAAGTTGTATCTCGGTGGGAGATGAGAAATTCAAGCGCAATGTGTTCATACTAGATACTAGAGTTATGCATCAATATTTGTGCTTGGGTATTTCTTCCATGTGAATCAATGATGTGTCCTGTATTTCTTCCATGTGCTCCTACTGGTGCTCCTTCTCTACTCAGCTAACATGTTTGTTAGTTCTATTCTTCAATTGCACACTGCATGTTTCTGGAATTATGGATTCCCACAATCATTTCATCACTAAAATAGATAGGTTGAGCCCGGGTTCTTCACTCGTTCCACAACAGAACACAACTAGTTTGGTTTCTCCTAATGAAACTTTTTCTACTAGATTTTATAGAGTGGGTATTAATGCTTATGTTTTTTCCATATGGTATACTAGGACACTCGACCAAACAGTGGCCCGGATGGAAAACGGGGAGCAACCTATCAATGGAAGAGATTCTCGTCTTCATCTCGGAAAAGATGGAAAAATCTTTCTGCGGATGTAGATGGAAGCCTGAATGGATCAACTGAATGTTGTAGGAGTCACAACTCAATGTTGTACATGAATCTGCAAGCCACACCACAATAAATAGATAATTATTTTTAAAATTAGATCTTCAAAAAAATCAGATGATCCACTCTATCAACCATCAAAAACATCCATGATGATGTAATGTAATGTAGATGGATAACTAACTAACAAAATATGTTTATATTGTTAATACTCAAAAACAAAATATGTTTATATGGTTAATACTCAAATCATTGTTAACCGATTGTGTTGATGCCATACATGGATTCAAAAACCCCCAACACACAGACCACATGCAATTTGAACAGTTCTACTTCACCATTCTAGTGATTGAAAAATGGAATTTGCGTCATTAAAAATAACCTTCAAAATAGCCAAAACGTTGGCTTTTATACTAGGCTGATATAAATTGTTTTAAATGTGTTTATACTAAGGTGATAAATTATGTTTTAAATGTGTTTATACTAAGGTGATAAATTATGTTTTAAATGTGTTTATACTAAGGTGATAGATTTAGTTTTAAATTTAATTATGGAAAGAACCAAATAATTTCAGAACAAATTTAAGTTTTTCTTTTGTCAATATGAGTATACAACAAGGTCAGAGTAGATTTCGTACCTCAATTAGACCAGCAGACCCCTCACCTTGAATTTAATTAGACCAACATACCTCTCAATTCACATCAATATTTGTTTGTGACATTGTTCCTCCATAATATCTACTCTGCTTGTTGTTCTAATTTCATCCTCATAGGAATGAATTTCTGAAGCCATGTCGGTTGTTCTAGTCTGTGACTTCTCAAAACCTTCTGAAATGCAATTTTAAATATATTAAACCTTAGGTTGCGGGGGGTTTGAAGCATAATATCCATCCATCCCAGTCAATAACTTTCATTTGTCTTAAGCAAAATCGTTGATTTCTAGCATATAAGGTGATTCCTTCAAATAAAGCAGGTGGTAGCAGAAGAAGGTAAGGTGGGAAACAAGAATAAAAATGAGGCATGGAATGAAGCATCCTTGAAGAAAAGAAAAGGTAGAAGTTCTGAGACCGAACTGGGTAAGGTTCTATCAGCATTAAAGCTTGTAGTACTTTCAGGGTAAGGGGGGTACTTCTTTTGTCCTTCCTCAATATGGATGGGTTGGTATCAAGACCTGCATGTAATAGTTGCCCCCTCTACCAAAACTATGAATTCAATAAGGCTTGAATGGCCCCCTCTACCGAAACTAGAAGTAAATCTAAAATTAGACTTGTTGCCATGGTGGGGTGTTGCCTACTTGACTTGGGGATATGGAGGCACCTCTCTCCTTCCCTTAAGTACTACAAGACAACTCGTTCTTGTTATGAGTTTAAAACTTGCTTGAATGAGACTCACCCTGACTGACTGACTTCGGCGGCCTGCATTCAAATCCAACCCCTTGAAACCAACACCAGCCTAGAAGAGCGCAAAATCATATCCCCGCACTTCAGACAGGATGTAACTTCGTTGGGAATTATACAGAAATGCAACACAGATCTCGACGAGCACGACCTCATATCCGTGGAATTCAAACTGGATGTAACTTTGTTGGGAATTATGCAAGAAGCAGAACAAAGAATTGGTAGCAACAATATGAAGGCATGCTAAACTCTCTTTCCACGAGCACTCAATAGCAATGGACGCATGGCGTTGTAAATATTCTACGTGCTATGAAGTGGTGGCTACATGCCTTCCAATGGATATCTAACTTGCTGCAAAGTGGTGTGAAGTGCCTGCTTTCCACACATCCATGATACAATTGATTTTATATCGGGAGGCGTTAACTTTTACTCCAGAAGATCTAGCTCTAGATCCTCGGTCTAACTTATGGAGGTTTACAACTTTTCAACAATGGTATTCCTTTTGTTCTTTCATGAGTCTATTCATATTAACCCACGACTAGTTTACCATGCACAATTTGTAATAGTAGTCGATCTTCCTTTTATGTCACAGTTATTATACAATTTTCTTTCGTTTATAACGTTTTAATTTGGATCATTGATCTTATCAAATGATGAACATCGATGGTCATGATTACTTCTCAATTTCATCAATGAACAAACCGAAACATCGGGGTACCAAAATGTCGGAATCCCGAAACCTCTTGCAATTCATAAAAAAAATTCCTAGGCCCGGTATGTCGATAGCCTCGAACAAAACAATGGAACCATGATACCAGTGAATTGGGAGATCGGGTGTACTAGGATTTCACTGGGAACAACACACAAGTTTCACCAATAGCCAAGGATCCGGTATGGAACTATGATCGATCCAACAATGATATCGTGAAACTGGAAGATAGAGGTATCGAAACCGATAACCCTTACATTTAGTTAACAAATATCCTCGGGGTTATAGATTGATGGATCGACAGATCATGATGTATGGTGATCGGAGTCGTGATTTACAATTTTTTTGAAATACGTTGAGGTTGGTGTGGGGGACGGGACAGTGGTAGTAAGAACTTGCTTCACCCAGTCATTCATTGGGCCACTGCACAACTTTCCTCTCCTTTACTGTGTACAAATTGAGTGCTTCCATGTGATTTCAGGATGTGCAACCACTAAATGTTATGGTTCTCCCCAGAAAAGTTTTCAAGTGAAAACTAGGTAGCACATATATTTTTGTGTTTCGGATCTATTCATGATAAAAGTTGAGGTCGTACCCTGATAAAGTTTTTTCACACTAATGGTGGTGAGAAAGAAGATTTTAGTTTTTATATATTTTCTTTTCGGTTAAGTTTTTTCGGTTAATTTTTGTCTCTTATGATAAAAGTATTGTATTCATCAACAATATCTTTATTTGATCCAAATTATCACTATCACCCTGGGGAAGAGATTTATTTGGATGATAATTGGTAAAATTGTTTTATATCTCCCCTGGATGGGGTGTCACGTCGCAAAGCGGAGCCACGTGGGACAACGCTGCGATGCAACATTAATACATCCACCGACGACCATCCCCTCGGCCATTAACTAAGTATGAATCTGTGCAGCCAAATCTAGGCAATGAGCCCCTTCGCGCAAGTGATCGGTACAATGCACTAGAGCACTCGGAAGACAGCCTTAATGGCCATGGCGGTCGCGGTTGTTCTCCTCCTTATCACTAGCCTTGATAGAATTGAGCGACATTCGCCCATCGCAGCGTCGAGTGCAGAGTTTATTTTAGCAGAGCAGCAGTTTGGGGACCCATTGAAGCTCTAGAGCAGAGCCTTCCACCCCCAAGGAACGTTGGTCATCTCCAGGGTCTCCACCATGCCCAAAGCACGAGGTAAGCCCCGCAGGGGTGCCGCTTGGTACACAGCCGAATCTCGCCGCCAGAGACAGAAGAAATTTGAGCAGGCGTTGGCCATGGCATCCTTCTGAAGGCGTAGGAAACCACGAATGCCTCCATTGGCGTACATGGAAGAGATTACCTTGGAAGACGTCATGCAAAGCTATCCCAATATCCCTCTATTCACAGTCTTAGACAATTGGAATCCACCCGCTGATTTTGGCACAGATAACAAGCTTCCGCCTTCGGGCAAACTGCTTGGCTCCAGTATAAATAGCCCAGCAGATAATTTTACCACCTGCTATGTTGAAGAAGAGACCCCGTCCCACACAAAGGGAAGCAGAGACTCACCCCCTAGTGCACCTATGGAGGCGATGATCCATATTTCCAACCGATCGGCACATGCAAGTGAGGGAGCAACAGGGCCCATTCCCTTAGCTTTCGTCAACCACCACTGGCAGGACCAGCACCCCTTCACCAATTCAGGGTACCTCGCTCTAATCTTTGATATGCGGAGTTTGTTGGATGACCAAATCTTTCGCATCGCCCGAATCGATCAACAACTCGACATGTTGTTCACTGCTCATTCCAGGACTCTTTCTAAAAGGCAATGCCCAACGTGCGCGCAAGATCACATGTTTCCAGCACGATGGCGAAAGCACGGGGACGAGGATGAGCTGACCGGATAAGAGGTTCAATGATGTTCTTGGGTATAAAAAAAATTCTGCTTCTGAACCAGGCTTTCGCCCAATTAGATCTTAGCTATTTTGCAATTAGTTTTTTGGCATTCAGTTTAAACTTAATGGTTGGAAGTCCTAGTTTCCTTCGGGTAGGATGGTACTCTGATAGTTTTGTTTTCTGGGAAACAAATGGCACAGGATGCCCAGATGTCTCGGTTTCCTGTTTAGGTGGGACAACTGGCATCATAAACAGTCATTGTAACTTGATAATGATAATATAACAGGTTCTATCCTTTTTTAATTAAAAAAAAAATATTATTTTACATCTCATTCGGTCAAAATGAAGGTTTCAATTCGACTAATAAAATGTAAAATGTTCATCATAGGCATTTTCATCAAATATCAAACGCCCTTAAAAATTATAAATTATTGCGACCTGAAAAGCAATTTAACCATTTAAACTTCCAACACGTCATTATACTTATCTTATATAAAGTCATGTTTGTATTGGCATTATACTATTAGATATTTTAGTATTATAGTATGTTATCTATTTTTACATTTGTATGGGAATTATACTAATAAATGTTTTAGTATTGTAGTAATTGGGTCTGTGTTTACTAAAGAAATGGTCAAATTTTTACTATTTTTTATTTGTTTCAATTTAAATCTAGTTTTATTCACTGCAATAGAACACCAGGCAGGGACTAGCTGCTTTGCGTCTATTTCCCTTGTTAGTAAATATATCACCTACAAGTGTTTTCTCCCTGAACGTCCATCTAGTCTTCCTCCACATGATCAAATAATTAATGAATGTGTATAAATCAATCCTCTCAAATAATTAGTTCATCACTATATAGCTTTAGGACTATTATTCAAGGGAGTAGACACCTTTGAGGCTCTAAGTTACACCACTAAATGGATGGTTCAAAAAATAGAAAAATTATCCAAGAGAATTGTGTCTCTTCTAATCATATAATAATCAACATTTTGATACATATTGCAAAGATTTATTAGGAGCACCATGATTTCAAAATTTTAGACAAGGGATAACAAAAGTAGTATTTCATTCAAGAACGAAAGATGCAACATCTTCCTGAAAACTGTAAAAAAATTATTCGAAATGATAAAAAAAAGGAAAGATACTTTTGTAAGAAAAAAATAAAACTAAATTCATGCTAAGCAAACTAAATAAAAATACAAAATGAAAATAATGGAAAGAATGACTAACAAATTAAAAGATAATTATCATAGATATTGTTAACTAAATTAATGTTTCAATATTTATCCATTGATGAGGAGGAATCCATCTCTCCCTCCATATTTTGTAATCTATATGTGTCAAGACTATTTTTCCAGTGATCAAAAAATTGGCTTAGACATAACTATTGATATTTTGTGTATTTCAATTGATTGAGCCATAACTATTGATATTTTGTGTATTTTAATTGATCGAGCCATAATTATTGATATTTTGTGTATTTTTCTTTAGGTAAATTTGAATTGTCCCATTTCAAAATAAAGACTTTCACCTAGAAGTCTTTATATCCTAAGTTATGTTTGTCAAAACAATGTTTAAAAATTTGTTGATGAACAACAAATTTATGTCTATCTTTTTCCATTTCTTCATCCAATTTTAAGAGAGTATCAACTCAATTTTTAATGGGTAAATAGGGATGGCTATAGGGATGGGATAAAAATATTAGAAGGAAATATTCCCTCCTTACCATAAACTGATGAAGTTCCTAAAGTAGCCATGGGAGTAACTCAGTTTGTCGATACATTGTGCTAGTTCATATGATGTTCAATTATTTTTTTATGTAGAATTTAAACTAAATTATTATTGTTTAATTCAAATACACTTTTACCTTGAGGATAATAATTTGATGAAAACAATAAAATGATTCCCTTCTCCAAAAAAAAAACACAATCAACTTTAATGAGAAAAAATAAGAATCACTATAAAATATAGCACTAAAGGGATGCCAAACCAACTAATTAAATGCTTCTCTAATAATTGGATCAAAACATCTTCATTCACTTTGGTGAGTGTTACCACTTCCACCCATATGGTGAAGTAATTTATCGTAGTTAAGATGTATTTTTGTCATGTTGGTGAATTAGGGTTAATTTCTCCAATGATATAGAACCCTCATTGCTTAAAGGGTCTCTCAAGTGTCAACAGTTCCAATGAGATAGTTTTTTTTCTCTAATTTCACTCAAATAACATGTTTTAAATTTTCTAACATGAAAGTGTGTGACCCTACAAAGTGTGAACCAATAATATACAAATCTTAATATTTTGTGTTCTTTCATTTCATCAACAAAGTGTTCACTACCAATACATCACGTAATTCATACAAAATTATTTCTACATTATCCTTTTCCAAGAACCTAAATAACACACCATCATAATGTTTTTGAAAAATAATGCCATTAATGAGCTAGTATTGGGAAAACTTAAGACCAAGTGCTCTTATTTTCCTAACATTAAAGTATTTGGAGCTAGATCCATGCTATAGATAATGTTTTATATCAACATACCATGAGTATGTGTCTAATGAAATGTATAACACATCATTGACATATACAAAAACTTGATTTACCTAACTTTTTTTTTGTAGTAATTTGGTCTTTGTATTTAGCTTCCAATAGAATCCTTGATCGTTAACCATTTTAGCTTCCTTAAATTCAAGTTCATACACTTGAATAATAGTTGGTTGGGGAATTATAACATTTGTGTGTCTCCTCAATATATAGGGTGTGAATTGTTTGATGGCTTTAAATATGGAGTATGCCTACTTGTCAATTATTGGATAATTGAATTCAACTCCCCGTAGTCCTACACTCATAAAAGAGATCAAGTATTCACATTGGTCTTCGTCATTTTGTATTAGCATATATTCCAAATAACAATGTGTTTCAAATGTATACATAAATAATTCCTTGAACTCGATACTATATAATGAAAGAGCATGGGCAATGGTATTCTTTATTTTTTTTTCAAAAGTATATTTTTCAATATGGTTTTATTTAAAAATTGCATCATCTTTTTCAATGGTTTAAGAAATTGTGTAAAGTTAAAAACAAATCTCATAAAATTTATCATTATGAATAAGAATTACATGGACTTCTTATTACGGGGAGAAGGAATTTGAGTAATAATTTTAATCCACTTAGGATTAACTAGAATACCATTTTTGAAATTATGTGTCATAAAAGTTTACCTTCTATGACAATAATGATACTTTTCTTTATCTTCAAAGAAATTTCACGTTTCCTACACTTTTCACAAATTTGCTTCAAAGTGTTGTAGGTGATCTAACCTTTTCTTGGAGTACGCTCTGACATCATTTGAGCAAACTACTGCATTTTGATCTAACCTTGTTTATCATCTTTTTCAATGGTTTAAATAATTATGTAAAGTTAAAAACAAATCTTCTCATAAAATTTATCATTATGAATAAGAATTGCATGGACCTCTTATTACGGGTAGGAGGAATTTGAGTAATAATTTTAATCCACTTAGGATTAAATAGAATACCATTTTTGAAATTATGTGTCATAAAAGTTTACCTTCTATGACAATAGTGATACTTTTCTTTATCTTCAAAGAAATTTCACGTTTCCTACACCTTTCACAAATTTGCTTTAAAGTGTTGTAGGTGATCTAACCTTTTCTTGGAGTACACTCTGACATCATTTGAGTAAACTACTGCATTTTGATTAATCAATTATCAGAAAGTGATATTCATAGCTTTTTAAAAATAAATTTTCTTCAAAGTGTTGTAGGTGATTTACCTTTTTCTTGGAGTACACTCCGATAAACTTCAAAAAGTGATATTCATAGTTTTCTAAAAGGTGTCATTTTAATTTATGAGTCAAAAGCACTTTCTCCTCTAAGAAAACATTCCCCATTTTGTGTGAAAGTTGTTATTCACCCTTTCTAGTTCAACTTCAAGACTTGGTTATACCTAGAAAACCCATTCAAGAGGTTGAACATTTCTAATCTAGATACCAGCTAAAGGATTTTACCCCTTGTGGAATATTGTAGTTAACATTTTTATATTCTCTATTCAAATTCCTAAAATAGAAACATAATCAAATCTTTTATTTCTCTCTTTTATTTCTTTTATTGGAACTAATTTTTCCAAAAAAAAAGAATGGAAAACCTAAAAAAGTAAAGGCTCTACCTTTTGTATCAATGGTTCTAGAGTTGGGTGAATTTTTCTCATTTTCTATTAGAAAGGATTTGAGTTCTTTTTTCATAGGTATAACATGTTGTATGATATTCATGTCATATGTCTTCAATTATTCATATGTTCAATTAAAAACATTTTTAAACTATTTGAAGAATATGAATCAATATTGATTCTTGAGTTTTGTATAATAATATTTTTATGATTCAAGGGGAGCATATATGGAGCTAAATGCATATGATATGACTCCAAGGAGGGGAATATATAGACCTAACAGTGCATGCAATGTGTAAATATATATGTAATAAGGTCATTCTAATGGTAAAGGGACCTCATGTGCAAGTGTGAATAGGTATATATATATAGTTCTATAGGAAATATGGTTGTACTTTCTGTTAACACTCTGTAAATTCCCAGAGGTTGTTAGGAAAGAAGAAATCTACGAGAGGTAACTTTATCCAACCACTTTGAAACTGGAATCTAGCCCTACCAGCTTCAGAGAGGGATCTCTCTATATGATTTAGATATGTTTTGAATTTAAGATATTAGGCTAGTTAAATAAATACAATTGAAAATGTTTGTTGTTTTTGTTGAGTTGGCTGAAAAGGGCCTTACGCATCCATTAGGCTATGGGGTCTATGTTATAAAGATTAAAATCTAACCAGAAAACAAAGATTCCTTTCACAAGGCAGGATAATGCATTTGTTGGATTCCTTTAACAGTAAAATGATGAAAAGCGGAAAAGATGAGAATATCAATTAAAGTAAAGAAGCAGTTAAGAAATCCTTTACTGTAATATCGAAAGATAAACATTAAGATCTTTCAAAGTATGAAACAGGGTATACGAAGATAAATCATGCAACATGCGTTACTTTTAAAGATTTAGATTAGAAAACAATATGAAAACTAAGCAAGAAAACATTCAACATAGAAAAGAAAACATCACCAATGAATAACATGCAAGAATCCTGTGAAAACGTCTCTTTGTATTAATGGAAGATCTCTTGGAAAAGATTACAATCATGTAGCTTGCAGGGCGTAAAGATCAACCCTTAATACTTCAAAGTGTGAAGTATTTATAACCAAAAATTACAAACGGTCCTGTCATTAAAGATCAGAAGGTGGCAAATCTAAATTTAGCTAACTAACTTAACAAGATACAAAAATCTAGGAAACTGTTTGATGATGTGTCAAAACTTCATGTTGTTTTCTGGGTGAACCATTGGTGAGGCCTCTGCACAACCTCTTATGACTTGATAGCTGACTGGGCTGGACAACTCATCGACTACTCGATTAGATTGAAAATCTCTTCCCATCGAAGGTGACTGGGAATGTTGACTTTAATTAATCTACGGTATACTTCATCCATCTCTGTGTACTTGGAAAAAGTTGGCTTGGTGATGAAGATGTACCGGATCTCATGTTGTATGCTGATGTCAAACTGTAAAGCATCCAAGAATGCCTTACCAGTGATACTACCTTGTATACCTAATAATTTTGAGCTATCCTTAGCCACAGTGGCTAGTCTCTTTTTATAATTGGGGAGTGTCATCAATTTGTCATTTATAACTCTCATACCAGGAAGGCCTTTCTTCTGTAGAGCTTCAATTTTGGTGAAAAATATTTGTACCCCTGCGTCCATGGTCTGGACCTTCTCCTCCAGCTGTAGCATTAGTCCTCTCTTGGTCAGGACCCTCTTGACCTTGAGGATGGTCTCTGTCCTATATTCAATCCTCAACTCCTCTAGATCCTCTTTGGTTTTGGAATTTAGAAATTTTATGATCTCAGTCGCTTTTGTGGGCATCTCCCCTAGTTCTTCTCTTATCTTCTCGATGGCATGTTGACTTCTTTGCACCAGCTCGTTTTGCTCGAACATGATTTGTATCATCGACCATATTTCATTCATGGACTTGGTGATGTCCATCCATACACTTTCTTTGACCTCAGCCAGTGTTTTGCCCACCACTGTTTTCTTTTGAAGCTGTTGCAATTCCTGCTTAAGCTTGTCTGAAGTTTGTTTCTCCTTGGTGTAGCTGGTTTGGAAGGAAGATTTAAGTTCCTGAAGGTTCTTAATCTCCTCTTTAAGCTTGCTAATCTCTGTTTCTTGCAAATTCATGTGCTCCATGGATTTAGCCAGCTCAATTGTCTTCTCCATAACTGTCAGTGGATTTGCCGAGGGGATTTCTGCTATAGACACTGTGCTCACTCTTGCGAGAGGAACTGCGCTCAATGGAATGACCTCCATGGGTTTTGATTGCTCCTTGTCTTTTACTAGCTTTTCCAATTTATCTTCCATTTCTTTCAACTATGCATTCTGCTCCATGATGAGCTTGAGCATCTCATCCTTCTCCCCTTCTGTCTCTGTTATTTCCTTTGCCTGTGAATCTTTGGTTGGAGGAAATTTCAATTGTTTCCTCAAGGACGCTATATCGGCATTTTTCTTTTTGAGCATCTCCATGACTGCTTTCACGTTCGAGGGATCATATCCGATCCTGAGGACCAGCTCCTCCAACGTCTTAATCCTGTTATCCTTGGCAAAGGATGATATTTTTTCCAACTTCAACTGCATCTAGACATTATTCAAAGATATTTGTAACTTGGAGGCAGCAGTGGAAGCATGTGTCAATGTGGATAAAACCATTTCTCCAGTTTTCCTGTGCAGATCCATCTGATCAGCTTGATGCACATATTTAGTATGAAAATCAAACGTTTCCCTTTTGTAATCAGTGATTACCTTCGGGTCTAGCACCTGTGCTTGCAGAAACGCCATGTGCATTTTTCCCTTCTCAGTGTCGAATGCAGACAGCAGTCGATGTTGTGTAGTGGATGTTTGCTTCTAGAACTGAGCATATGTGCTGCTGGTCAGTGTCTGATTTTTCTTCTTGATCAGATCATACTTCTCAAAAATACTCAATTTCGGTCCTATTTTTCTCGGTTGGCTGGCTGGTGGAGTATCTGTAGGATTTCTTTGCAGCACTGTAGTCATGATTTGTTTGCTGCTTGTACTAAGGAGCGACCAATCAACCTCCAATGTGGAAGTGGATTGCATTCCCTTTTCACCAGTCGTGTCGGGTGTCGCACTGCCTTTTCGCCTCTTGGTATGTAGTTGAAATTCTTTAGATGATACTTCAGTGACAGGAGGTGACACATACTGCCTAGGCCTTTTCTCCTTGGGGGCCTGTGGTGTGGTCGTCTGTGAGGCAGTGACCGGGAGGTCCTGTTGTTCTGTCTCAACCAGAGTATTTGGCTCCCATTCTGTCTGGTTGACAATTTTTTCTATTTCAGGCCTAGATGTGTGGACGTACGGGATATTTTTATTTTTGACCCTCATCTCAGAAATTATCCCGCACGGATCATAGTGCCATGCAAAACTAACAAAGAACTTCATCTCTTTAAGAAGTTTGTGTGCTTCCTCCCCGGTGCCTCGACTATTGCAAACGAAAGATCCAATCTGTCCTTTCATTCTGAGCTGCTGCTTCTTCTTCAGAGACACAAAATGTATGTCGTCTGAATTTATCATTTGCAAAATGTATTCCAGGGAAAACATCCTCACGGGAAAATACATGGGAAATTTATATGGGGCCAACTCGCACCCATACACTTTGATCTCAGTGTGGTTTTGGTACAGGTACCAATCACCAGTCTTTGTAAGGTCTGAGAGATGCAAAATCCTCTGAATTTCCTCGTTAATTCTAGGTTCGGGTCTGCCGCTGAGCATAGTCATGACTGGGTGGTAGAACTGCTCGATGAACTCCTTGAAACTGAATTCTGTAGAGTTATGTCTGAGCAGAAAATTCCACGTTGTCACTGCCTGTGGTCTCCCATCTTTATCCATATTTTGCATTGAAAAGGAAAATTTGTCCGCTTGAAAGAACACGAATAGGTAAGCCAGTATTGAAGAATACTGGAACATGCCTTCTGTGGCAAAGTTGATGAATTGTTCGTGAATGTTGTCTGCCATGAACGTACTGTAGTCGAATTGAATAGTGGGTCTCTCATCAGTGGAAATAATGGATAGAAATCCCAATATGGGTTCATCCACCCATTGATTTGAAAAATATCCAAGCAAGGCACATAATGATGTGATAACCTGGTTTCCCTTTACTGAGAATAGGGAGGAAGGATATGGGGGGTTTGTAGTGGGGATTTGAGTGGATTGTGGGAGAAAAGGATAAAAAATCTAGGCTCTTTGTGGGAAAGACAACTTCTAGTAGAGCTCTGTGATGATTTCGAGGTTGAAAGGTGAGGGGGACTCGGCTCTGGGTATTTGCAACATCTGGTTGATGGTTTCTAATGTGATGAGGAAAATAATTTCTCTGGATGAAGACATAATGGCTCTTTGTTCAGGGATATAACGGGCCTGGCATTTGAGGGCGAATTCAAGAAAGTAGTGAATCTGGGGGAGCAGATACAGGGGAAGATTCGACTCCCAGAGACCAATCTCATCGCTCTGATCAAGGAAAACCTCTTTGAGCCATGAATGCAAGTCCATGAAGTCGAACTCGCATCTAGTGTTTGCAATTAAATAGTCTTTGTTGGCCAGGGGGATCCTGTCGAGGTCGACAAGGGGAGGGAAGAAAGTATTTTCCTCCGCTTCTGTCCTCTTTGATTTTGGCGCCATCACTGTAAAAATACCTGCAAATCAAACAGTTGTTAGTGGGGATGATTGTGGCTTGGGATGTTTGACTGAAACAAAGACAAAATAGGGAGAAATGCTTTGGTACAACGGGAAAAGGTATTTTATGGTGAGACGATACGGTAAGTAATGGAAGAAAGAAGGGAGACGATGGTTTTGAGTGAATGGATATCCGTTGGGTGTGCGGGACAGGTCATCGGGCTAACAGATAAGTTAGCCAGTAATAAATTACCAATGGGTTGTTTGGAGCATGAGATGGCAGGTAATAATGAATGGAGAATACGACCAGGCAACGTGGCAAGGGTTGATTGGGGAGTGACCCAAGTGAGAAGACTTGTAAAGGGTGGACAAGGGGAGAGGGACTGACAGAGTAATGGGACGTGACCTCTTAGGAAAAACGTGGATGATGATGTCATGGGGTGATGGGGCATGTCAGAAATGATAGGGGGTGGAAGTCTGAACCAATGAATTGATGCCACGTAGAGAAAAAGGGCCCACCAGAGAATATTCCATTCCGGACCCCCCCCTCCATTAAAGATAGATCGGTTGGGGGGGTCTGAAAAACACCATGAGTCGTTGCTCTGCGCTCTTAATTTTCAACCTTAGATCTGTGCACGATAGTTAACTAATATTCTGTACCCTCCCCCTCACTATTAAAGATAAATCAATCGGGGGGGTACGGAATCCAATCTGAGTCATAGATCTGAGCATGCACATCTAAGCCGTGTGTATATGCACCTTTGTTATTTCCAATTCTGGACCCCCCCCCACTGTTAAAGGTAGAACGGTAGGGGTGGTCCAGAAAAACCTGTCGACCGTAGATCTAGGTGCCCTCTCTCAGGCCGTTCATCTATGTGTTGTGCTTAACTGTGGGTGCGAAGGCATATGTGCTCCGAAAAACATAGGATAAGTGCACATTGTGGGTTTTTCCCGAGCTTTTCCATGTTTCTACCACCAAGGGGTTAGATGTCAAACCATTTAAGCTTTAAAGACATGGTTCAACATTGATCATCGGGATGGTTTTATTGAGACAAAGCCAACTATCCTATGTTCTAACTTAATTACCTATGACAATTAGTCCAGATTAAACTGTTGGACTAAGGAATTACTCTATCATGGGGTTATCTGACCAAGATTATGTAGTTTGGTCAGATTTATTCACTAACTAACCTAAATCACTTGGCTAAGATTAAACAGTTTAGCCAAGCTTATTCACTACTCCTATCAACATCAATTTAAAGAATTTGGCCATGCCTGAAAGGTATGGACCAAATCATGTTATTGGATGGGGCTCTATTGAATTTCTTTTATGCCCTCTTTTATTCTTTTTCTTCTTTTTCTTTTCTTTTCTTTTCTTTTTCTTTTCTTTTTCAAATTATTTGTAGAATAAAAAACCATTTGACAAACAAAAAAACTTAAAGATATAACATTTCAGTCACCAGTTGATCCTATAAATTATAGGCTTATAACAGCGGCTCCACCTGGGGATGGTACTCTCCTTGTGAAGTGCCAAGAATCCTAATTCCTGATGTTCTTAAAACTTTCTCCATAGTTGCCTTTGTTTCTTGATTGGTTTTATTTTTTGAAAAACTGAAAGACAATGTTCAGAGGCTTAGGGCCTTCTCTGTAGGCTTCAACCATCTGATCAGATTTATTTCACTCAAAAACTTGTAAACAAAATGAAAATGGAAAATGGTTTGTACAATGGAAAATTGTGACTGTAGATCCCTACTGAGGAGGTGAATAGTGCTTCAACATTCTGCCATTTACAGGTCCTCCTGGCAGATTTATCCCATCACTATTATTGACCAGGAAGGCATTATTTCCTCTGAATGTTGAAATTATGTAAGGTCCCTTCCAAAGACTGTCGAATTTTCCATGCTTCCCCTTATATTCATTTCAGGCATCCCATCTCAGAACCAAGTCACCTAGCTCAAAGTCATCCTCTTTAGTTCTTTTGTCAAAGATCTTTTTAATACTTTCTTGGACAACCTGATTTTTGTTGTATACTTCTTCTCTGGACTGCTGCAATTGGATCATCTAGTTTATCCTTCTTTGGGATTCATTCGGCTCGGCTTGCATCTCTTGTAACAATATCATGATAGGAACTCTTAAGGAAATGGGGAAAACTGCTTCAATGCCATAGACCAGCTGATATCGTGACATACCAATTGACCTCTTGGTGGTCAGTCTGTCATCCCATAGTGCGAAAACCATCTTGTTATGCCATGATTTTTTGTTTTCTTGCAAAGTATTCTTAATAATGTTCACCAGGGTCTTATTTGATGACTCCGCCAACCCGTTTCCCTGAGGGTAATAAGCTGTGGAATGACCCAAAACAATATGGTACTGGTTGCAAAAGTCTATGAGCTTCTTAGATAGGAAAGTCATTGCATTGCCAATTATAATCTCTCTAGGACATCCAAAACGAGACAATATATTATTTTAAAGAAATTTAATAATGACAGAATCATTAGCTTGCCTTCTTGGTACAGCTTCGATCCATTTTGTGAAATAGTGGGTAGCAGTGAGAATCTACTTGTGATGGCCCAAAGAGGGAGGATTTATTTCTCCAATAAAGTCTAGCCCCAATTGCTAGAATTGAGCTTCTATCGAGATCAGTTTCAGGGGAAAAGGAAGGAGCTTCTTTTTGCCCTCAAAAATCTGACACTTATGACACGAAGTCACTTTCTGATGCACATCAGTGAACAACATAGGCCAATAAAACCCAGCTCTGAGAATTTTATTAGCTGTGGTCTTCCAGCTTAGATGACCACCATAGTCTCTTGCATGAAAATCCTGCAATACTCTGTCAGTTTCATCTTTTAACAGACAGGTCAACAAAATACCTCGGGGATCCTTCCAATATAGATTGCCTTCTAGAATGAAAAATTTTAATGCTTTCAATTTCAAAAACCTAGCTTTAGTTTTGGTTAGACCAGGGGGAGCTTGTAAGTTATGTAAAACAAATATCAGGTCTGCATACCATGGAGAGTTCAGAAATACCTCTTTCACACTTGGAGTCACCTGATCTCCCTGTTCATCTACTGCAGCTACAAAATTAATATCAAGAGCATGGAAACTAGATTCAGCCATTAACTTTGCTAAAACTTGACCTTTAATCAGTTTAGTAGGCTTGATCTCTATGTCATACTCCATAATGATAGCAATCCATTTTCCTCTTCTACAATCTGGATTGTCCTGAGTTAAAATGTCTTTTACTACCGTGTTCGGAACATATGCGATGGTGTGGGAATGGAGAATATATACTCTAAAATCCTTGATGGATTTTACTGGGGAAAAAGCTTGTTTCTCCATTATTTTATAATTCAAAGAAGAATCTCTTAATGACTTACTGAAAAAGGCTATGGGTTTTTCATACCCTTCGTTGTTTTTCTGTAGTAATACTGTCGCAATGGTATGTTCAGAAGCGAAAGAAAAAAGGCAAAAATCCTTGGTAAAATCAAGACTGATCAAAACCAGAGACTGTCTGAGTGCATGTTTGACTTGTTCAAAAGACTGCTTAGATTCAGTGTCCCATTTTATTTTTGTGTCATTTTTTAACATGTTTGTGATGTTCCTGAGAAGCTCGGCCAGGTTGGGTATGAATCTTCTCAGAAAGCTTATTTTTCCAATGAAAGACTATAACTCTTTGATATTTCTTGGGTGTTCTAATTTCTGAATGGCCTCGATTCTGCTGGGGTCTATCTTAATTCTTCCCTTAGAGATTATGTTCCCTAGAAGTTTAACTTTCTCTAATATGAAAAAACTCTTCTTAGGATTCAAAGAAATCACAAATTTCCTGCATTTCTCAAACACTCATCTGAGATGTCGTAAGTGTTCATCATCGGATTGGGAAAACATAGTTACATCGTCCAAATAAATGACAATAAATTAGCTGATTTCTTCCATAAAAGGAATGTCCATCGCTCTTTGGAAAGCGGCCCCAATGTTCATCAACCAAAAAGGCATTTTCACATACATGAAAGTACCCCATGGTGTTGTGAATGCTATTTTCTCTTGGTGATCTGGGTGAACGAGGACCTGGTTATAGTTTGAGAACCCATCCAGTAAGGAAATTCGACTGGATCCAACTACCCTTTGTAATATGTGGTCCATTTTCAGCAATGGGTAGTTTTCCTTTAGAGACACTTTGTTAAGGTTTCGGAAATCAATGCAAATCCTGATTTCCACAGACTTCTTTCTGGTTGGGAATAGATTTGAAACCCATTTGGAAAATCTTAATGGAACTATAATTTTAGCATCATACATCTTCTTGATTTCTTTTTCTATCAAGGGAAGTAACTTGGGATTGGTTCTCCTAAGTTTCTGCCTAAAGGGTTTTTTATCTTCTTTTATTGGGATTCTATGTTTTATGATACTCGTGTCATAAGATTTCAAGTCCTCGTAACCCCAGGAAAATATCTCTGAATATTCCTTGAACAATTCAATGTATTTGAGTTTTTGCTCAAGGGGTAATGATTTGGAAAGTTTTACCACCCTAGGTTTCTCTTCTGTCCCTATATTAACGTCTTCAACTTCTTTGCCACTAGCTTCAATTTTTGGTTTTTTAGCTACATCATTAAAATCAAAAGGGTCTTCTAAAGGAACTAGACCTCTAGGTAAAGCATTACTCTTTAAATGTAAAACATCAGATTCTATCTCATCTTCACCTAACTCTCCTAAATCTATCTTATTTACACTATCATTTCTGAAATTAGATCTATTTACATTTCCATCCTCATTTTCTAAGTCTATGTTTGTACATTCGAAATCATTTTTACATTGCAGAAAATATTCAATTTGATAATCGTTCCCAAATATCTGCCAGTATCTGATGTTGTCGGGGACAGTTGGTTTGCACTTCACCTCTACTATGTATGGACGAGTGGAATGAAAAGGTATCTTGCACGTAGCTACCGACGTAGCTAACCCATCTACTAAAATATTCTGTCCCATGGGCATAACCTATAAATCAACTTCAGTGAAACATTTAAGAGCATCCAAAACAACATTCTTGTAAGCTCTAAGACGGGGATGTTTTGTTGCATACTCACCTTTGATTCGCTTGATAATTAACTCGGAATTGCCTCTTACCAGAATTTGTTTGGCACCAACTTTCTTTTGAATTTTCAGACCGAGAATCAAAGCTTCATACTCGGCAATATTGTTAGTGCATTGAAAATTTAATTTGTAAGAATGGTTTTCTGAATACCTAGATCTGTGATTGTGCAACCAAACTCCTGCTCCAGCTCCTTCTTTCCTTACAGCTCCATCGAAGTCCATGCACCAGAATTCTGCTGGAAATTCTTCACTTATCACATTTTTCTTTCTGTCTACCTCAGTGATCTCTTGGCCTTTGTTCAGACCAGACGCACCTTCTTCCAGCTGAGTGATTTGTTCTCCTGTATCGCCGTCGTTATATAGGATAAAGGAATATAGGTCAGAGTGTGCAGAGTACAGGGGATAGTTATGTGGCTTTTCTTGGCTGCTGACCATATATTTCTTTAGCATCTCTCTGTACAGTATTCTCTATTGTCCGAATACCAGGATGGTAGCATACGACGTATCCAACTTCAAAGTGCCTTTCAAATTGGCTCCCCAAGACCTAGACAACAACATACCATATTTCGGGGGAATGTCTGCGACCACAACGTCCATAACCATGCTTTTTGCTGGAATCTGAACTAGAGTGATACATATGACTTTGCTGAAGTCAAAAGAGTGTAAGTCCTTGTAAGGTCTGGTGACCTCAAGTCCCATCTTTTCCATCACTGCTTTAGGCATCAGGTTATGGGAAGCACCCGAATCTAACATAGCATTATGCAGAATTAGGTCGTGTATATTAAGGCTGATGTAAAAAGGAGCAACAACGCCATTGTTGGTTTGACCATCAACTTCATGGCCAAATAGGAGTTCAGGTTGATCATCTATAAGATTTACAATATCTAAATGATTCACTGATCCAACGGTTAAGGCCTTCATGCCTATATCAGGTTCAATGCTCAGCGCTTTAATCACCTGTGAACAGTAAGCATCTTTACTCATCAACTGAGAAAGGGGAATGGGAATTTTATCTTTGGCTAATTCCCCTTCGAAGCTGAAAGGTGTAGGTGCTTTGCTTTGGATCAACAATTCTGATTTGTCCACCACAGTCTTTTGGCCAGAAGTATTTGGTGGGTTAGTTGATGAAACCTCGGTCTGCGATGATCTTTTCAGAATTGTAAGGTTTCTTTTTGTTGGAACTTCATCATTACTTTTCTCAGGGCTCTTCTCGGTAGAAGCCTCAGGGGATCTTTTGGTTTCGACTATCTTCCTCATTTCGGTCATCTTTTTTGGGAAAATTTCGTCTGTCTTTTTACTTCACAGATTGTACTGTCGGTGTACCTCCAAAATAACATTTTCAAATTCTTGTTGTTTGTTATCTTCATCTTCTTCACTTACCTTTGTTTGAGAGAGAAGAAAAAGTTGCTGCTCTTCCTGAGTAAGGAAAATAGATTCATTATCGTGAATTCCCATGAGGTTTATGTGAGTGTCCTCCAGTTATTCAATTACTTATTCTCCTTCATCGGAATAATTTTCCTGTAGGGGCAGTCTGATCTGTTCATCAAGACCCCTTTGTTCTCTTTGATCTCTGGGATCTCTCTACCTGATAAAAGAAAGCTATGTTCTGATCTCATGCTATATGCTAATGTCAAACTGTAAAGCATCCAAGAATGCCTTACCAGTGATACTACCTTGTATACCTAAGAATTTCGAGCTATCCTTAGCCAAAGTGGCTAGTGTCTTTTTATAATCAGGGAGTGTCATCAATTTGTCATTTATAACTCTCATACCAGGAAGGCCTTTCTTTTGTAGAGTTTTGATCTTGCTAAAAAATCTTTGTACCCCTGCGTCCATGGTTTGAACCTTCTCCTCCAGCTGTAGCATCAGTCCTCTCTTGGTCAGGACCCTCTTGACCTCAAGGATGGTCTCTGTCCTATCTTCAATCCTCAACTCCTCTAGCTCCTCTTTGGTTTTGGAATTTAGAAATTTGATGATCTCAGTCGCTTTTGTGGGCATCTCCCCTAGTTCTTCTCTTATCTTCTCGATGGCCTGCTCACTTCTTTGCACCATCTCGTTTTTCTCAAACATGATTTGTATCATCAGCCATATTTCATTCATGGACTTGGTGATGTCCATCCATACACTTTCTTTGACCTTAGTCAGAATTTTTACCGCCATTGTTTGCTTTTGAAGTTGTTGCAATTCCAGTTTAAGCTTGTCTGAAGTTTGTTTCTCCTTGGTGTAGCTGGTTTGGAAGGAAGATTTGAGTTCCTGAAGGTTCTTAATCTCCTCTTTAAGCCTTCTAATCTCTTTTTTTTTCAAATTCATGTGATCCATGGATTTAGCCAGCTCGATTGTCTTCTCCATAGCTGTCAGTGGAGTTACCAAGGGGATTTCTGCTACAAACATTGTGCTCACTCCTGCGAGAGGAACTGCGCTCAGTGGAATGACCTCCATGGGTTTTGACTCCTCCTTCTCTTTTACTATCTTTTCCAATTTAGCTTCCATTTCATTCAACTGTGCATTCTTCTCCATGATGAGCTTGAGCATCTCATCCTTCTCCCCTTCTGTCTCTGCTATTTCCTTTGCCTGTGAATATTCTATTGGAGGCAATTTCAATTGTTTCCTTAGGGACACTATATAGGCATTTTTCTTTTTGAGCATCTCCTCGACTACTTTCACATTCGAGGGATCATATCCGATCTTGAGGACCAACTCCTCCAACATCTTAATCCTGTTATCCTTGGCAAAGGACAATATTTTTTCCAACTTCAACTGCGTCTGGACATTATTCAAAGATATTTGTAACTTGGAGGCAGCAGTGGAAGCATGTTCCAATGTGGAGAAAATTGTTTCTCCAGTTTTCTTGTGCAGATCCATCTGATCAACTCGATGCACATCTTTAGTATGAAATTCAAACATTTCCCTTTTGTAATCAGTGATTACCTTCGGGTCTGGCACATGTGCTTGCAGAAACACCATGTGCATTCTTCCCTTCTCAGTGTCGAATGCAGACAACAGTCGATGTTGTGCAGTGGATGTTTTCTTCCAGAACTGAGCGTACATGATGCTGGTCAGCGTCTGATTTTTCTTCTTGATCAGATCATACTTCTCAAAAATACTCAATTTCGGTCCTATTTTTCTCGGTTGGTTGGCTGGTGGAGTATCTGTAGGCTTTCTGGGCAACACTATAGTCATGATTTGTTTGTTGCTTGTACTAAGGAGTGACTGATCAACCTCCAATGTGGAAGTGGATTGCATTCCATTTTCACTAGCCGTGTCGAGTGTCGGACTGGCTTTTGGCCTCTTGGTATGTAGTTGAAATTCTTCGGATGATACTTCAGTGACAGGAGGTGACACATCCTGCCTAGGCCTTTTCTCCTTGGGGGCCTGTGAAATGGTCATCTATGAGACAGTGACAGAGAGGTCATGTTGTTCTGTCTCAACCAGAGTATTTGGCTCTCATTCTGTTTTGTTGACAAAGTTTTCTATTTCAGGTTTGGATGTGTGGACGTACGAGATATTTTTATTTTTTACCCTCATCTCAGAAATTATCCCGCACGGATAATAGTGCCATGAAAAACTAACAAAGAACTTCATCTCTTTAAGAAGTCTATATCCTTCCTCCCTGGCACCTTGGCTATTGCAGACGAAAGATCCAATTTTCCCTTTGATTCTGAGTTGTTGCTTCTTCTTTAGAGACACAAAATGTATGTCATCTGAATTTATCATTTGCCTTTTGTATTCCAGGGAAAAAATCCTCACGGGTAAATACCTGGGCAATTTATATGGGGCCAACTCCCACCCATACACTCTGATCTCAGTGTGGTTTTGGTATAGGTACCAATCACCAGTCTTTGTAAGGTCTGAGAGATGTAAAATCCTCTTAATTTCCTCGTTAATTCTAGGTTCGGGTCTACTGCTGAGCATACTCACCACTGGGTGGTAGAACTGCATGATGAACTCCTTGAAACTGAATTCTGTAGAGTTATGTTTGAGCAGTGAAGTCCACACTCTCACTGCCTTTGGTCTCCCATCTTTATCCATCTTCTGCATTGAAAAGGAAAATTTGAACGCTTGAAAGAACACAAACAGGTAAGCCAGTATTGAAGAATACTAGAACATGCCTTATGTGGAAAATTTGATGAATTGTTCGTGAATGTTGTCCGCTAGGAACGTACTGTAGTCAAACTGAATAGTGGGTCTCTCATCAGTGGAAAAAATGGACAAAAATCCCAAGATGGGTTTGTCCACCCATTGATCCGAAAAATATCCAAGCAAGGCACATAGTGATGTGATAACCTGGTTTCCTTTTACTAAGAATAGGAAGGAAGGATATGGGGGGTTTGTAGTGGGGAGTTGAGCGGATTGTGGGAGTAAAAGCTCAAAAATCTGAGCTCTTTGTGGCAAAGAAAACTTCTGGTAGAGCTCTGTGATGATTTCGAGGTTGAAAGGTGAGGGGGACTTTGCTCCGGGTATCTGCAACATCTGGTCAATGGTTTTTGATGTGATGAGGAAAATAATTTCTTTGAATGAAGACATAATGGCTCTTTGTTCAAGGATATAATGGGACTAGCATTTGAGGGAAAATTTGGGAAAGTGGTGAATGTGGGGGAGCAGATACAGGGGAAGATCCGACTCCCAGAGACCAATCTCATCGCTCTGGTCAAGGAAAACCTCTTTGAGCCATGACTGCAAGTCCGCAAAGTCGAACTCGCATATGGTGTCTGCAATTAAATAGTCTTTGTTGGCCAGGGTGATCCTGTCAAGGTCGATAAGGGCCGGGAGGAAAGGATTTTCCTCCACTTCTGTCCTCTTTGATTTGGGCGCCATCGCTGTAAAAATACCTGCAAATCAAATAGTTGTTAGTGGGGATGATGGTGGCTTGGGATGTTTGACTAAAATAGTGATAAAACGGGGAGAAATGGTCTGGTGCGATGGGAAAAGGTATTTTTTGGTGAGACGATAGGGTAAGTAATGGAAGAAAGAAGGGAGATGGTGGTTTTGAGTGAATGGATATCCATTGGGCACGGGGGACAAGTCATCGGGCTAATGGATAAGTTAGACAGTAACAAATTGCCAACGGGTTGTTTGGAGCATGAGATGGCAGGTAATAATGAATGATGAATACGACCAGGCAACGTGGCGGGGGATGATTGGGGAGTGACCCTGGTGAGAAGAATTGTAAAGGGAGGAAAATGGGAGAGGGAATGACAGAGTAATGGGACGTGACCTCTTAGGAAAAATGTGGATGATGACAACATGGGGTAACAGGGCATGTCAGAAATGATAGGTTGTGGAAGTCTAAACCAATGAATTGATGCCACATAGAGAAAAAGAGCCCACCAGAGAATATTCCATTCCAAACCACCCCTCCTCTATTAGAGATAGATCGGTCGGTGGGGTCCGAAAAACACCATGAGTCGTTGATCTGCATGCTTACTTTTCAACCTTAGATCTGTGCGTGATAGTTAACTAATGTTCTAGACCCCCCCCCCACTATTAAAGACAGATTGATTGGGGGGGTCTGGAGTCCAATCTGAGTCGTAGATCTGAGCGTGCACATCTAATCCATGTGTATATGTGCCTTTGTTATTTTCGATTCTGGACCCCTCCCCCCCCCCACCGTTAAAGGTAGAACGGTCAGGGGGGTCCGGAAAAACATGTCGACCATAGATCTAGGCGTCCTCTGTCGAGCCATTCATCTATGCGTTGTTATTAATTGTGGGCGTGAAGGCATATGTGCTCCGAAAAACTTAGGATAAGTGCACATTGTGAGTTTTTCTTGAGCTTTTGTATGTTTCTACCACCAAGGGGTTAGACGTCAAAACCTTTAAGCTTCAAAGACATGGTTCAACATTGATCATCGGGCTGGTTTTATTGAGACAAGTCCAACTATCCTATGTTCTAACTTAATTACCTATGACAATTAGTTCAGATTAAACTGTTGGACTAATGAATTACTCTATCCTGGGGTTATCTGACCAAGATTATGCAGTTTGGTCAGATTTATTCACTAACTAACCTAAATCACTTGGATAAGATTAAACAGTTTAGCCAAGCTTATTCACTACTCCTATCAACATCAATTTAAAGAATTTGGCCATGCTTGAAAGGCATGGACCAAATCATGTTATTGCATGGGGCTCTATTGAATTTCTTTTATGCCCTCTTTTATTCTTTTTCTTTTCTTTTTCTTTTCTTTTCTTTTCTTTTTCTTTTATTTCTCAAATTATTTGAAGAATGAAAAACCATTTGACAAACAAAAACACTTAAAGAGATAACATTTCAATCACAAGTTGATCCTATAAATTATAGGTTTATAATAGTAGCTCCACCTTGGGATGGTACTCTCCTTGTGAAGTGACAAGAATCCTAATTCTTGATGTTATGAAACTTTCTCCATAGTTGCCTTTGTTGCTTGATTGGTTTTAGTTTTTGAAAAACTAGAAGACAATGTTCAGAGGCTTAGGACCTTCTCTGTGGGCTTTAACCATCTGATCAGATTTATATCACTCAAAAAAATGTAAACAAAATGAAAATGGAAAATGGTTTGTACAATGGAAAAGTGTGAATGTAGGTCCCTATTGAGGAGGTGAATAGTGCTTCAACATTCTTCCATTTATAGGTCCTCCTGAAAGATTTGTGCCATCACTGTTGTTGAGCAGCAAGGCATTATTTCCTCTTAATGTTGAAATTATCTAAGGTCCCTTCCATAGACTATCGAATTTTCCATGCTTCCCCTTATCTTCATTTTGGGCATCCCATCTTAGAACGAAGTCACCTAGATCAAAGCCATCCTCTTTAGTTATTTTGTCAAATATATTTTTAATACTTTCTTGGAAAACCTGAGTTTTGTTGTATACTTCTTCTCTAGACTGTTGCAATTGGATCATCTGGTTTATCCTTCTTAGGGAGTCATTCGGCTCGGCTTGCATCTCTTGCAACAATTTCATGACAGGAACTCTGAAGGAAATGGGGAAAACTACTTCAGTTCCATAGACCAGCTCATATGGTGACATAAAAATTGACCTCTTAGTCGTCATTTTGTCATCCCATAGTGCGAAAACCAGCTTGTTATGCCATGATTTTTTGTTTTCTTGCAAAGTCTTCTTAATAATGTTCACTAGGGTCTTATTTGATGACTTCACCAGCCCGTTTCCCTGAGGATAATAAGTTGTGGAATGGCCCAAACCAATATGGTACTGGTTGCAAAAGTCTATGATATTATTAGATCGGAAAGCCATTGCATTGTCAGTTATAATGTTTCTAGGACATCCAAAATGAGACAAGATATTATTTTCAAGAAATTTAATAATGACAGAATCATTAGCTTGCCTGCTTGGTACATCTTTGATCCATTTTGTGAAATAGTCGGTAGTAGTGAGAATCCACCTGTGTTGGCCCGAAGAGGGAGGATGTATTTCTCCGATAAAGTCTAGCCCCCATTGCTAGAAAGGATCTTCTACCGAGATCGTTTTCAGGGGAAAAGGAACGAGCTTCTTTTTTCCCTAAAAAATCTGACACTTATGACATGAAGTCACTTTCTGATGCACATCAGTGAACAACGTAGGCCAATAAAACCTAGCTCTGAGAATTTTATTAGCTGTGGTCTTCCAGCTTAGATGACCACCACAGTCTCCTGCATGAAAATCCTGCAATACTCCGTCAGCTTCATCTTTTAACGGACGGTTCAACAAACTACCTCGAGGATCCTTCCAATATAGATTGCCTTCTAGAATGCACAATTTTAATGCTTTCAATTTCAAAAACCTAGATTTAGTTTTGGTCAGACTAGGGGGAGCTTGTAAGTTATGCAAAACAAATATCAGGTCTGCATACCATGGAGAGTTTAGAAATACCTCTTTCATGCTTGGAGTCACCTTCTCTCCCTATTCATCTACTGCAGCTAAAAAATTAATATCAAGAGCATGGAAATTGGATTCAACCATTAACTTTGGTAGACCTTGACCTTTAATCAGTTTAGTAGGCTTGATATCTATGTCATACTCTGGAATGATAGCAATCCATTTTCCTCTTCTGCCATCTGGATTGTCCTGAGTTAAAATGTCTTTTACTACTGTGTTCGGAACATATGCGATGGTGTGGGAATGGAGAATATATACTCTAAAATCCTTGATGGTTTTTACTAGGGAAAAAGCTTGTTTCTCCATTATTTTATAATTCAAAGAATCATCTCTTAATGCCTTACTGAAAAAGGCTATGGGATATTCATACCCTTCATTGTTTTTCTGTAGTAATACTGTCGCAATGGTATGTTTAGAAGCGAAAGAAAAAAGGTAAAAATCCTTGGTGAAATCAGGACTGATCAAAACCGAAGCCTATGTGAGTTCATGTTTGAATTGTTCAAAAGACTGCTTAGATTCAGTGTCCCATTTTATTTTTTTGTCCTTTTTTAACATGTTTGTGATGTTCCTGAGAAGCTTGTCCAGGTTGGGTATGAATCTTCTTAGAAAGTTTATTTTTCCAATGAAAGACTGTAAATATTTGATATTTCTTGGGTGTTCTAATTTCTGAATGGCCTGGATTCTGCTAGGGTCTATCTTAGGTCCACCCTTAGAGATTATGTGCCCTAGCAGTTTACCTTCCTCTAATCCGAAAAGTCTCTTCTTATGATTCAAAGAAATCCCAAATTTCCTGCATTTCTCAAACAATCGTCTAAGATGTTGTAAGTGTTCATCATCGGATTGGGAAAACACAGTTACATCGTCCAAATAAATGACAATAAATTTGTTGAGTTATTCCACAAAAGAAATGTCCATCGCTCTCTAGAAAGTGTCCCCGATGTTCATCAACCCAAAAGGCATTTTCACATACATGAAAGTACCCCATGGTGTTGTGAAATCTATTTTCTCTTGGTCATTTGGGTGAAGGAGGACTTGGTTATAGATTGAGAACCCATCCAGTAAAGAAATTCGACTAGATCCAACTACCCTTTGTAATATGTGGTCCATTTTCGGCAATGGGTAGTTGTCCTTTAGAGACACTTTGTTCAGGTTTTGGAAATCAATGCAAAGCCTGATTTCCCCAGACTTCTTTCTGGTTGGGACCAGATTTGAAACCCATTTGGAAGATCTTAACGGAACTATGATTTTAGCATCATACATCTTCTTGATTTCTTTTTCTATCAGGGGAAGTAACTTGGGATTGGTTCTCCTAAGTTTCTTCCTGAAGGGTTTTTGATCTTCTTTTATTGGGATTCTATGTTGTATGATACTCGTGTCATAAGATTTCAAGTCCTCATAACCCCAGGCAAATACGTCTGAATATTCCATGAACAGTTCAATGTATTTGAGTTTCTGCTCAGGGGATAATGATTTGGAAAGTTTTATCACCTTGGGTTTCTCTTCTGTCCCCATATTAACGTCTTCAACTTCTTTACCACTAGCTTCAATTTTTGGTTTTTTAGCTACATCATTAAGATCAAAAAGGTCTTCTAAAGGAACTAGACCCCTAGGTAAAACATTACTCTTTAAATGTAAAACATCAAATTCTATCTCATCTTCACCTAACTCTCCTGAATCTATCTTATTTACACTATCATTTCTGAAATCAGATCTATTTACATTTCCATCCTCATTTTCTAAGTCTATGTTTGTACATTCAAAATCATTTTTACATTGCAGAAAATCTTCGATTTCATCATCGTTCCCAAATACCTACCAGTATCTGATGTTGTCGGGGACAGATGGTCTGCACTTCACCTCTACTGTGTATGGACTAGTGGAATGAAAAGGTATCTTACATGTAGTTGTCGACGTAGCTAAACAATCTGCTAAAATATTCTGTCCCCTGGGTATAACCTGTAAATCAACTTCAGTGAAACATTTAAGAGCATCCAAAACAACATTCCTGTAAGCTCTAAGACCGAGATGTTTTGTTGCATACTCACCTTTGATTTTCTTTATAATTAACTCGGAATCGCCTCTTACCCTAATTTGTTTGGCACCATATTTCTTTAGAAGTTTCAGACCAAGCATCAAAGCTTCATACTCGACAATATTGTTAGTGCATTGAAAATTTAATTTGTAAGAATGGTTTTCCGAATACCTGGATCTATGATTGTACAACCAAACTCCTTCTCTAGCTCCTTCTTTGCTTACAGCTCCATCGAAGTCCATGCTCCAAAATTTTGCTGGCAATTCTTCACTTATCACATTTTTCTTTCTGTCTACCTCGGTGATCTCTTGGCCTTCGCTTAGACTAGACGTACCTTCTTCCAGCTGAGTGATTTTTTCTCCCGTATCGTCGTTGTTATATAGGATAAAGGAATATAGGTCACAGTGTGCAGAGTACAGGGGATAGTTATGTGGCTTTTCTAGGCTGCTGACCATATATTTCATCAACATCTCTCTGTACAGTTTTCTATGTTGTTTGAATACCAGGATGGTGGAATACGACATATCCAACTGCAAAGTTCCTTTCAACTTGGCCCCCCAAGACCTGGACAACAACATACCAAATTTTGGGGGAATGTCTGCGACCACAACGTCCATAACCATGCTTTTTGTTGGAATCTAAACTAGAGTGATACATAAGTCTTTGATCAAACCGATACATATGAATTTGCTGGAGTCAAAAGAGTGTAAGTCCTCATAAGGTCTGGTGACCTCGAGTCCCAGCTTTTCCATCACTCCTTTAGGCATTAGGTTATGGGAAGCACTCAAATCTAACATAGCATTATACAAAATTAGGTCGTGTATATTAAGGTTGATGTAAAAAGAAGCAACAACGCCATTGTTGGTTTGACCATCAACTTCAGGGACAAATAATATTTTGGGTTGATCATCTATAAGATTTACAGTATATGAATGATTCATTGATCCAACGGTTAAGGCCTTCGTTCATATATCAGGTTCAATGCTCAGTGCTTTAATCACCTGTGAATGGTAAGCGTCTTTACTCATCAACTCAGAAAGGGGAATGGGAATTTTCACTTTGGCTAATTCCCCTTTGAGGCTGAAAGGTGTAGGTGCTTTGCTTTGGCTTAGCAATTCTAATTTGTCCACCACAGTCTTCTGGCCAGAAGTATTTGGTGGGTTAGTTGATGAAACCTCAATCTGCGATGATCTTTTTAGAATAGTAAGGTTTCTTTTTGTTGGAACTTCAGCATTACCTTTCTCAGGGCTCTTCTCGATAGAATGCTCGGGGGCTCTTTTGGTTTCGACTATCTTCTTCATTTTGGTCACCTTTTTTGGGCAAATTCCATCTGTCTTTTTACTTCGCGGATTGTACTGTTGGTGTACCTCCAAAATAGCATTTTCAAATTCTTGTTGTTCGGTATCTTCATCTTCTTCACTTACCTTTGTTTGAGAGAGAATAAAAGGTTTTTTCTCTTCCTGGGTAAGGAAAATAGCTTCGTTATCGTGAATTCCCATGAGGTTTATGTGAGTATCCTTTAGTTCTTCAATTACTTCTTCTCCTTCATCGACATAATTTTCCTGTAGGGGTAGTCTGATCTGTTGATCAGGATCCCTCTGTTCTCTTTGATCTCTGGGATCTCTCTACCTGATTTGAGGACTATTCCTTCTAAAGTTAGGATTCTGAATTTGAGGAGTTGGTTGGTTTTATCTAGGAGGTTTTCTCTTAGATACGGTGAGTCTCTCCATCATCCTTTCCATTGCTCTAGTTAAGGAATCCAATTTGGCATAAGAATAAGATGTGGAAGGTTCTTCTTTAATCATGACTCTCCTCTGTGTCCTCTGTCGTGCCCTTCTAGCCAACAGGTTAGCCTACATGCTTATTGCGCTTTTCTACATATCTTCCAGGGTGGTGGAGTTTATTTCCCTTAATTGATATGACATATCAGCATCAAAACCATCAGGGAATTTTATCAAAGATAAACCTTGTGGAGGCTTAATATCGGTTGGGATGGAATTGTACAGATTATTGATGCGAATACAATAATCTTGAATGGTCTCACCTTGATTCCTTCTGATGTTTTCGTATTCTGACAAGATTTGGAGAGGATTTTTCTCTACCTTCCATCTGTCTAGATTTTTTTTTTAAAATGTTGTAAGGTCGAGCACTGAGGTATCACGTAAACCCTTGTACCATTTCTTAACGTCACCAGTCAAACTCTGTGCAAACAATCTCATTTGAAAAATAGCCTCATCTACTTCCTACAGATCAAAATAATCATTCATTTTATCAACATTTTGTTGTGTGCTCAAGGGCCTTGCTCCATCGAACTGTGGAAGTCTCGTTTTATAATCGTAGGGCATAGCATAAAGAGGTGCGGAAAACACCAATGGAGCATATCTGGCTACCATGATAGGTGGAGGGGCGCGGGATGATAACCTGGATGATAGGTGTGGTAGTGACAACAGACGAGGAGGAGGAGGGGCTTGCTGGCATGGAGTGAGCGGTTTGAGGGATCGTATTGGGAGATAGTATTTAAGGGGTCCAGGGTTGCAAGGTTTTTTGATCTAAAATGATTTCAGTCACAAAGCTGTCAGATTTTGTTCTAAACAGGCTTTGTTCAAAAATGGTGTCAAAGTTAAGATCTTGAATGGTAACAAGTTCCTCTGGAAGAGAAGGGGACCTTTGAAGGAGACTATGACTTCCTGAACCTTCTACAATGGTATTTTTCTTGAGTAACTTTTCTGGATTATCGGTTGCTATTGCAGGTTCTGGGTCTAGGTGAGATCGAGTATAAGCTCTTTTGGGAGCCATATTTCTTTTTTGATTT
>ML800275.1:106747-118985 GCA_009831015.1 Picea engelmannii | reverse complement strand
CTCAAAATTAATATTCACAAGCTTTAACAACCTCTAAACATTATTACTTTTTCAGATTTATTATTTATTTAGAAACAGAGCTTTCTTTTAAGGGAAAGAAAATGTGGGGTTGAAAAATTCTTCCCCAGTATGGTCACCACTATGTTAACGCTCTGTAAATTACCAGAGGTTGTTAGGAAAGAATAAATCTATGAGAGGTAACTTTATCCAACCACTTCGAAACTGGAATCTAGCCCTACCAGCTTCAGAGAGGGATCTCTCTGTATGATTTAGATATGTTTTGAATTTAAGATATTAGGCTAGTTAAATAAATACGATTGAAAAGGTTTGTTGTTTTTGTTGAGTTGGCTGAAAAGGGCCTTACGCATCCATTTGGCTATGGGGTCTGTGTTATAAAGATTAAAATCTAACAAGAAAACAAATATTCCTTTCACAGGGAAGGATAATGCATTCGTTGGATTCCTTTAGCAGTAAAATGATGAAAAGAGGAAAATATGAGAATATCAATTAAAGTAAAGAAGCAGTTAAGAATTCATTTACAGTAATATCAAAAGATAAACATTAATATCTTTCAAAGTCTGAAACATGGTATACGAAGATAAATCTTGCAACATGCATTACTTTTAAATATTTAGATTAGAAAACAATATGAAAACTGAGCAAGAAAACATTCAACATAGAAAAGAAAACATCACCAATGAATAACACGCGAGAATCCTGTGAAAACGTCTCTTTGTATTAATGGAAGATCTCTTGGAAAATATTACAATCCTGTAGCTTGCAGAGCGTAAATATCAACCCTCAATACTTCAAAGTGTGAAGTATTTATAACCAAAAATTACAAATGGTCCTGTCATTGAAGATCAGAATGTGGCAAATCTAAATTTAGCTAACTAACTTAACAAGATACTAAAATCTAGGAAACTATTTGATGATGTGTCGAAACTTCATGCTATTTTCTGGGTGAACCATTGGTGAGGCCTCTGCACGACCTCTTATGACTGGATAGCTGACTGGGTTGGATAGCTCATCGACTACTCAATCAAATTACAAATCTCTTCCCATCGAAGGTGACTGGGAATGTTGACTTTAAGCAATCTACAATATACTTCATCCATCTCCGTGTACTTGGCAAAAGTTGGCTTGGTGATGAAGATGTACCATATTTCATGATGTATGTTGATGTCGAACTGTAAAGCATCCAAGAATGCCTTACTACTGATACTACCTTCTATACCTAAGAATTTTGAGCTATCCTTAGCCACAGTGGCTAGTCTCTTTTTATAATCGGGGAGTGTCATCAATTTGTCATTTATAACTCTCATACCAGGAAGACCTTTCTTCTGTAGAGATTTGATCTTACTGAAAATATTTGTACCTCTGCATCCATGGTCTAGACCTTATCCTCCAGCTGTAGCATCAGTCCTCTCTTGGTCAGGACCATATTGACCTCGAGGATGGTGTTTGTCCTATCTTCAATCCTCAACTCCTCTAGCTCCTCTATGGTTTTGGAATTGAGAAATTTGATGATCTCAGTCGCTTCTGTGGGCATCTCCCCCAGATCTTCTCTTATATTATCGATGGCCTGCTGACTTCTTTGCACCAGCTCGTTTTGCTTGAACATAATTTCTATCATCGGCCATATTTCATTCATGGACTTGGTGATGTCCATCCATACACTTTCTTTGACCTCAGCCAGTGTTTTTCCCACCACTGTTTGCTTTTGAAGCTATTGCAATTCATGTTTAAGCTTGTCTGAAGTTTGTTTCTCCTTGGTGTAGCTGGTTTGGAAGGAAGATTTGAGTTCCTGAAGGTTCTTAATCTCCTCTTTAAGCCTGCTAATCTTTGTTTCTTCCAAATTCATGTGCTCCATGGATTTAGCCATCTCGATTGTCTTCTCCATAGATATCAGTGGAGTTGCTGAGGGGATTTCTGCTACAAACACTGTGCTCACTCCTGCGAGAGGAACTGTGCTCACTAGAATGACCTCCATGGATTTTGACTGCTCCTTCTCTTTTACTAGCTTTTCCAATTCAGCTTCCATTTCTTTCAACTATGCATTCTTCTCCATGATGAGCTTGAGCATCTCATTGTTCTCCCCTTCTGTCTTCGCTATTTCCTTTGCCTGTGAATCTTCTGTTGGAGGCAATTTCAATTGTTTCCTCAGGGATGCTATATCGGCATTTTTCTTTTTGAGTATCTCCTCGACTGCTTTCATGTTCGATGGATCCTATCCGGTCTTGAGGACCAACTCCTCCAATGTCTTAATCCTATTATCCTTATCAAAGGATGATATTTTGTCCAACTTCAAATGCGTCTAGACATTATTCAGAGATACTTGTAACTTGGAGGCAGCAGTGGAAGCATGTGCCAATGTGGAGAAAACCATTTCTCCAATTTGCCTGTGCAGATCCATCTGATCAACTGGATGCACATCTTTAGTATGAAATTCAAATGATGCCCTTCTGTAATCGGTGATTACCTTCGGGTATGGCACCTGTGCTTGCAGAAACGTCATGTGCATTCTGCCCTTCTCAGTGTTGAATGCAGACAACAATCGATGTTGTGCAGTGGATGTCTGCTTCCAGAACTGAGTGTATGTGTTGTTGGTCAGCGTCTTATTTTTCTTCTTGATCAGATCATACTTTTCAAAAATACTCAATTTCGATCCTATTTTGCTCAGTTGGCTGGCTGGTGGAGTATCTGTAGGCTTTCTAGGCAACACTGTAGTCGTGATTTGTTTGTTTCTTATACTAAGGAGGAACCGATCAACCTCCAATGTGGAAGTGGATTGCATTCCCTTTTCACCATCTGTATCAGGTTCCAGAATGGCTTTTGGCCTCTTGTTATGTAGTTGAAATTCTTTGGATGATACTTCAGTGACAAGAGGCGAGACATCCTACCTAGGGTTGTTATCCTTGGGGGCTTGTGGTGTGGTCGTCTGTGAGACAATGATCGAGAGGTCCTATTGTTCTATCTCAACCAGAGTATTTGGCTCCCATTCTGTTTGGTTGACAAATTTTTCTATTTCAAGCCTAGATGTGTGGACGTACGAGATATTTTTATTTTTGACCCTCATCTTGGAAATTATCCCGCACAGATCATAGTGCCATGAAAAACTAACAAAGAACCTCATCTCTTTAAGTTGTCTGTTTTCTTCTTCCCCGGCACCTCGGCTATTGCAGACGAAAGATCCAATTTTCTCTTTGATTCTGAGTGGCTGCTTCTTCTTTAGCGACACAAAATGTATGTCGTTTGAATTTATCATTTTCCTTATGTATTCCAGGGCAAAAATCCTCACGGGTAAATACCTGGGAAATTTATATGGGGCCAACTCACACCCATACACTCTAATCTCAGTGTGGTTTCGGTACATGTACCAATCACCAGTCTTTGTAAGGTCCAAGAGATGTAAAATCCTCTGAATTTCCTCGTTAATTCTAGGTTCGGGTCTGCCACTAATAATACTCACCACTGGGTGGTAGAACTGCTCGATCAACTCCTTGAAACTGAATTCTGTAGAGTTATGTCTGAGCAGCAAAGTCCATGTTGTCACTACCTGTGGTCTCCCATATTTATTCATCTCTTGCATTGAAAAGGAAAATTTGTCCACTTGAAAGAACACAAACAGGTAAGCCAGTATTAAAGAATACCGGAACATGCCTTCTATAGCGAATTTGATGAATTGTTCGTGAATGTTGTCTGCCAGGAACGTACTGTAGTCGAACTGAACAATGAGTCTCTCATCAGTGGAAAAATTGGATAGAAATCCCAAGATGGGTTCGTCCACCCATTGAACTAAAAAATATCCAAGCAAGGCTCATAGTGATGTGATAACCTAGTTTCACTTTACTAAGAATAGGAAGGAAGGATATGGGGGGTTTGTAGTGGGTAGTTGAGCAGATTGTCGGAGAAAAAGCTCAAAAATCTGAGCTTTTTGTGGGAAATACAACTTCTGGTAGAGATCTATGATGATTTCGAGGTTGAAAGGTGAGGGGGACTCGGCTCTGGGTATCTGCAACATATGGTCGATGTTTTATGATGTTATGAGGAAAATCATTTCTCTGGATGAAGACATAATGGCTCTTTGTTCAGGGATATAATGGGCCTAGCATTTGAGGGTGAATTTGGGAAAGTGGTGAATCTAGGGTAGCAAATACAGGGGAAGATTCGACTCCCAGAGACCAATCTCATCGCTCTGGTCAAGGAAAACCTCTTTGAGCCATGACTACAAGTCCGTGAAGTCGAACTCACATCTGGTGTCTGCAATTAAATAGTCTTTGTTGGCCAGGGGGATGCTGTCAAGGTCGACAGGGGACGGGAGGAAAGGATTTTCCTCCACTTCTGTCCTCTTTGATTTTGGTGCCATCACTATAAAAATACCTGCAAATCAAACAAATGTTAGTGGGGATGATGGTGTCTTGGGATGTTTGACTGAAACAAAGAGAAAATAAGGATAAATGCTCTAGTGCGATGGGAAAAGGTATTTTCTGGTGAGACGATATGATAAGTAATGGAAAAAAGAAGGAAGACAATGGTTTTGAGTGAACGGATATCTGTTGGGCACAGGGAATTGGTCATCGGGATAATGGATAAGTTAGCCAGTAATAAATTACCAACGGGTTGTTTGGAGCGTGAGATGGTAGGTAATAATGAATGACACATACGACCAGGGAATGTGGTGGGGGCTGATTGGGGAGTGACCCTGGTGAGAAGACTTGTAAAGGGTGGACAAGGGGAGAGGGACTGACAGAGTAATGGGACATGACCTCTTAGGAAAAATGTGGATGATGATGTCATGGGGTGACGGGGCATGTCAGAAATGATAGGCGGTGGAAGTCTGAACCAATGAATTGATGCCACATAGAGAAAAAGGGCCCACCATAGAATATTCCATTATGAACCCCCCCCCCTGTTAAAGATAGATCGGTCGGGGGGGTCCGAAAAACACCATGAGTTGTTGATCTCCGCACTTACTTTTCAACCTTAGATATGTGCATGATAGTTAACTAACGTTCTGGACCCCCCCCCTATTAAATATAGATCGATCGGGGGGGGGGGGTCCAAAATCCAATTTGAGTCGTAGATCTGAGCACGCACATCTGAGCCATGTGTATATGCACCTTTCTTATTTCCAATTTCGGACCCCCCCCCCCCCACTGTTAAAGGTATAACAGTCGGGGGGGTCTGAAAAAACCTATCGACTGTAGATCTGAGCGCCCTCTCTCAGGCTATTCATCTATGCGTTGTGCTTAATTATGGGCGCGAAGGCATATGTGCTTCGAAAAACTTAGGATAAGTGCACATTGTGGGTTTTTCCTAACCTTTTCCATGTTTCTACCACCAAGGGGTTAGATGTCAAACACATTAATCTTCAAAGACATGGTTCAACATTGATCACCGGGCTGGTTTTATTGAGACAAAGCCAACTATCCTATGTTCTAACTTAATTACCTATGACAATTAGTATAGATTAAACTGTTGGACTAAGGAATTACTCTATCCTGGGGTTATCTGACCAAGATTATGCAGTTTGGTCAGATTTATTCACTAACTAACCTAATTCACTTGGCTAAGATTAAACAGTTTAGCCAAGATTATTCACTACTCCTATCAACATCAATTTAAATAATTTGGCCATGCTTGAAAGGTATGGACCAAATCATGCTATTGCATGGGGCTCTATTGAATTTCTTTTATGCCCTCTTTTATTCTTTTTCTTATTTTTCTTTTCTTTTTCTTTTCTTTTCTTTTCTTTTTCTTTTATTTCTCAAATTATTTGAAGAATGAAAAACCATTTGACAAACAAAAACACTTAAAGAGATAACATTTCAGTCACTAGTTGATCCTATAAATTATAGGGTTATAATAGCGGCTCCACCTGGGGATGGTACTCTCCTTGTGAAGTGCCAAGAATCTTGATTCCTGATGTTCTGAAACTTTCTCCATAAGTTGCCTTTGTTGCTTGATTGGTTTTTTTTTTGAAAAACTGGAAGACAATGTTCAAAGGCTCAGGGCCTTCTCTGTGGGCTTCAACCATCTGATCAGATTTATTTCACTCAAAAACTTGTAAACAAAATGAAAATGGAAAATGGTTTGTACAATGGAAAACTGTGACTGTAGGTCCCTACTGAGGAGGTGAATAGTGCTTCAGCATTCTGCCATTGACAGATCCTCCTGGAAGATTTGTCCCATCACTGTTTTTGAGTACGAAGGCATTATTTCCTCTGAATACTCAAATTATGTAAGGTCCCTTCCATGCTTCCCATTATCTTCATTTCGGGCATCCCATCTCAGAACCAAGTCACCGAGGTCAAATTCATCCTCTTTAGTTCTTTTGTCAAATATCTTTTTAATACTTTCTTGGACAACCTGAGTTTTGTTGTACACTTCTTCTCTAGACTGCTATAATTGGATCATCTGGTTTATCCTTCTTTGGGAGTTGTTCGGCTCGACTTGCATCTCTTGCAACAATTTCATGACAGGAACTCCTAAGGAAATGGGGAAAACTACTTCAGTGCCATAGACCATCTCATATGGTGGCATACCAATTGACCTCTTGGTGGTCAATCTGTCAGCCCATAGTGCGCAAACTAGCTTGTTATGCCATGATTTTTTGTTTTCTTGCAAAGTCTTCTTAATAATGTTCACTAGGGTCTTATTTGATGACTCCGCCAACCCATTTCCCTAAGGGTAATAAGCTCTGGAATGACCCAAACCAATATGGTACTGGTTGCAAAAGTGTATGAGCTTCTTAGATCAGAAATCCACTGCATTGTCAGTTATAATCTTTCTAGGACATCCAAAACGAGACAAGATATTATTTTCAAGAAATTTAATAATGACAGAATCATTAGCTTGCCTGCTTGGTACAACTTCGATCCATTTTGTGAAATAGTCGATAGCAGTGAGAATCCACCTGTGTTGGCCCGAAGAGGGAGGATGTATTTCTTCGATAAAGTCTAGCCCCCATTGCTGGAAATGAGCTTCTACCGAGATCGATTTCAGGGGCAAAGGAATGAGCTTCTTTTTTCCCTCAAAAATCTGACACTTATGACACGAAGTCCCTTTCTGATGCACAACAGTGAACAACGTAGGCCAATAAAACCCACCTCTGATGATTTTATTAGCTATGGTCTTCTAGCTTAGATGACCACCATAGTCTCCTGCATGAAAATCCTGCAATACTCTGTCAGCTTCGTCTTTTAACAAACAGTTCAACAAAATACCTCCAGGATCCTTCCATTGCCTTATAGAATGCAAAATTTTAATGCTTTCAATTTCAAAAACCTAGATTTAGTTTTGGTCAGACCAGGGGGAGCTTGTAAGTTATGCAAAACAAATATCAGGTCTGTGTACCATGGAGAGTTCAGAAATACCTCTTTCACTCTTGGAGTCGCCTTCTCTCCCTGTTCATCTACTGCAGCTAAAAAATTAATATCAAGAGCATGGAAATTGGATTTAGCCATTAACTTTGCTATACCTTGACCTCTAATCGGTTTAGTAGGCTTGATCTCTATGTCATACTCTAGAATGATAACAATCCATTTTCCTCTTCTTCCATCTGGATTGTCCTAAGTTAAAATATCTTTTACTACCATGTTCGGAACATATGTGATGGTGTGGGAATAGAGAATATCTACTCTAAAATCCTTGATGGATTTTACCAGGGAAAAAGCTTGTTTCTCCATTATTTTATAATTCAAAGCAGCATCTCTTAATGCCTTACTAAAAAAGGCTATGGGTTGTTCATACCCTTCACTATTTTTCTGTAGTAATACTGTTGCAATGGTATGTTCAAAAGTGAAAGAAAAAAGGTAAAAATCCTTGGTGAAATCAAGACTCATCAAAACTGGAGCCTGTGTGAGTGCATGTTTGACTTGTTCAAAAGACTGCTTAGATTCAGTGTCCCATTTTACTTTTGTGTCCTTTTTTAACATGTTTGTGATGTTCCTGAGAAGATCGGCCAAGTTGGGTATGAATCTTCTCAGAAAGTTTATTTTTCCAATGAAAGACTGTAACTCTTTGATATTTCTTGGGTGTTCTAATTTCTGAATGGCCTCCATTCTGGTGGAGTCTATCTTAATTCTGCCCTTAGAGATTATGTTCCCTAGAAGTTTACCTTCCTCTAATCCGAAAAGACTCTTCTTAGGATTCAAAGTATTCCCAAATTTCCTGCATTTCTCAAACACTCGTCTGAGATGTCGTAAGTTTTCATCATCGGATTGGGAAAACACAGTTACGTCGTCCAAATAAATGACAATAAATTTGTTGAGTTCTTCCACAAAAGCAATGTCCATCGCTCTTTGGAAATTGGCCCCGGTGATCATCAACCCAAAAGGCATTTTCACATACATGAAAGTACCCCATGGTGTTGTGAAAGATGTTTTCTCTTGGTCATCTGGGTGAATGAGGACCTGGTTATAGCTTGAGAACCCATCCAGTAAGGAAATTCAACTAGATCCAACTACCCTTTGTAATCTGTGGTCCATTTTCGGCAATGGGTAGTTGTCCTTTAGAGACACTTTGTTCAGGGTTCGGAAATCAATGCAAAGCCTGATTTCCCCAGACTTCTTTCTGGTTGGGACCAGATTTGAAACCCATTTGGAAAATCTTAACGAAACTATGATTTTAGCATCATACATATTCTTGATTTCTTTTTCTATCAGGGGAAGTAACTTGGGATTGGTTCTCCTAAGTTTCTTCCTGAAGGGTTTCTAATCTTCTTTTATTGGGATTCTATGTTGTATGATACTCGTGTCATAAGATTTCAAATCCTCGTAACCCCAGGAAAATATGTCTGAATATTCCTTGAATAGTTCAATGTATTTGAGTTTCTTCTCAGGGGTTAATGATTTGGAAAGTTTTACCACCCTGAGTTTCTCTTCTATCCCTATAAGAACGTCTTCAACTTCTTTACCACTAGCCTCAATTTTTGGTTTTTTAGCTACATCATTAAAATAAAAAATGTCTTCTAAAGGAACTAGACCCCTAGGTAAAACATTACTCTTTAAATGTAAAACATCAGATTCTATCTCATCTTCACCTAACTCTCCTGAATCTATCTTATTTACACTATCATTTCTGAAATCAAATCTATTTAGATTTCCATCTTCATTTTCTAAGTCTATGTTTGTACATTCGAAATCATTTTTACATTGCAGAAAATCTTTGATTTGATCATCGTTCCCAAATACCTGCCAGTATCTGATGTTGTCGGGGATAGTTGGTCTGCACTTCACCTCTACTGTGTATGGACGAGTGGAACGAAAAGGTATCTTGCACGTAGCTGCCGACGTAGTTAACCCATCTGCTAAAATATTATGTCCCGTGGGAATAACCTATAAATCAACTTCAGTGAAACATCTAAGAGCATCAAAAACAACATTCCTATAAGCTCTGAGATGGTGGGTTTTTGCTTCATACTCACCTTTTCTTTGCTTGATAATTAACTCGGAATCACCTCTTACCATAATTTGTTTGGCACCAACTTTCTTTAGAAGTTTCAGACCGAGCATCAAAGCTTCATACTCGGGAATATTGTTAGTGCATTGAAAATTTAATTTGTAAGAATGGTTTTCTGAATACCTAGATCTGTGATTGTGCAACCAAACTCCTGCTCCATCTCCTACTTTGTTTACAGCTCCATCGAAGTCCACGCTCCAAAATTCTGTTGGCAATTCTTCACTTACCACATTTTTCTTTCTGTCTGCCTCGGTGATCTCTTGGCCTTCTTTTAGACCAGACGTACCTTCTTCCAGCTGGGTGATTTGTTCTCTTGTATCACCATCGTTATATAGGATAAAGGAATCTAGGTCAGAGTGTGCAGAGTACAGGGGATAGTTATGTGGATTTTCTTGGTTGTTGACCATATATTTCATCAGCATCTCTCTGTACAGTCTTCTTTGTTGTCCGAATACTAGGATGGTGGCATACAACATATCCAACTGCAAAGTGCCTTTCAACTTGGCCCCCCAAGACTTGGACAACAACATACCATATTTTGGGGGACTGTATGCGACCACAACATCCATAACCATGCTTTTTGCTGGAATCTGAACTAGAGTGATACATAAGTCTTTGATCAAACCGATACATCTGACTTTGCTGGAGTCAAAAGAGTGCAAGTCCTTGTAAGGTCTGGTGACCTTGAGTTCGAGCTTTTCCATCACTACTTTAGGCATCAGGTTATGGGAAGCACCCGAATCTAACATAGCATTATGCAGAATTAGGTCGTGTATATTAACGTTGATATAAAAAGGAGCAGCAACGCCATTGTCAGTTTGACCATCAACTTCAGGGCCAAACAGGAGTTCGGGTTGATCATCTGTAAGATTTACAGTATCTGAATGATTCGGTGATCCAACAGTTAAGTCCTTCATGCCTATATTAGGTTCAATGCTCAACGCTTTAATCACCTGTGAACGGTAAGCGTCCTTACTCATCAACTGAGAAAGGGGAATGAGAATTTTCACTTTGGCTAATTCCCCTTCGAGGCTGAAAGGTGTAGGTGCTATGCTTTGGCTCAACAATTCTAATTTGTCCACCATAGTCTTCCAGCCAGAAGTATTTGGTGGGTTAGTTGATGAAACCTCAATCTACGATGATCTTTTCAGAATAGTAAGGTTTCTTTTTGATGGAACTTTAGCATTACCTTTCTCAGGGCTCTTCTCGGTAGAAGGCTCAGGGGATTTTTTTTGGTTTCAACTATCTTCTTCATTTCAGTCACCTTTTTTGGGGAAATTCTGTCTATCTTTTTACTTTGCAGATTGTACTGTTGGTGTACCTCCAAAATAGAATTTTCAAATGCTTGTTGTTCAGTATCTTCAGCTTCTTCACTTACCTTTGTTTGAGAGAGAATAAAAAGTTCTTTCTCTTCCTGGGTATGGAAAATAGCTTCGTTATCGTGAATGCCCATGACGTTTATGTGAGTATCCTCCAGTTCTTTAATTACTTCTTCTCTTTCATCGGCATAATTTTCCCATATGGGTGGTCTGATCTATTGATCAGGACCCCTCTGTTCTCTTTGATCTTTGGGATCTCTCTGCCTGATTTGAGCAGGATTCCTTCTGAAGTTAGGATTCCAAATTTGAGAAGCTGGTTGGTTTTCCCTAGGAGGGTTTCTTTCAGATACGGTGAGTCTCTCCATCATCATTTCCATTGATCTAGTTAAGGAATCCAATTTGGCATCAGAAGAAGATGCGGAAGGTTTGTCTTTAATCGTGATTCTCCTCTCCATCCTCTGTCGTGCCCTTTTAGTCAACAGGTTCGTCTCCACACTTATAGCGCTTTTCTACATATCTTCCAGGGTAGTGGAGTTTCTTTCCCTTAATTGATATAAGATATCAGTGTCAAAATCGTCAGGGAATTATATCAAAGATAAACCTTGTGGAGGATTAATATCAGCTGGGATGGCATTGTACAAATTATTGAAGTGAATACAATAATCTTGAATGGTCTCATCTTGATTCCTTCTGATGTTTTTGTATTCTAACAAGATTTGGAGAGGATTTTTCTTTACCTCCCATATGTCTAGAAAAATTCTTTCAAATGTCGTAAGGTCAAGCACTGAGGCATCACGTAAACCCTTGTACCATTTCTTAACATCACCAGTCAAATTATGCACAAACAATCTCATTTGAACGTCAGCCTCATCTACTTCCTACAGATCAAAATAATCATTCATTTTATCAACGTGTTGATGTGTGCTCAAGGGCCCTGTTCCATCGAACTGTAGAAGTCTCGTTTGATGATCCTGGGCCATAACATGAAGAAGTGTGGCCAACACCAAGGGAGCATATCTGGCTGCCATGATAGGTGGAGGGGGCAGGACGACAACTTGGATGATAGGTGTGGTAGTGACAGAAGACAAGGAGGAGGAGTGGCTTGCTAGCATGGAGTGAGTGGTTTGAGGGATCGTATTGGGAGATAGTATTTAAGGGGTCTGGGGTTGCAAGGTTTTTGGATCTAAAATGATTTCAGTCACAAAGCTGTCAGATTTTGTTCTAAACAGGCTTTATTCAAAAATGGTGTCAAAGTTAAGATCTTGAATGGTAACAAGTTCCTCTGGAAGAGAAGGGGACCTCTGAAGGGGACTGTGACTTCCTGAACCTTATACAATGGACTTTTTCTTGAGTAATTGTTCTGGATTATCAGTTGCTATTGCAGGTTCTAGGTCTGGGTGAGATTGAGTATAAGCTGTTTTGGGAGCCAGATTTCTTTTTTGATATATATATAT
>ML800275.1:72057-89025 GCA_009831015.1 Picea engelmannii | reverse complement strand
TTATATATATATATATATATATATATATATATATATATATATATATATATATATATATATATATATATCAAAATTATAAATATAAATTTATTTTTTATAATTATTTAGATTGTAAATTTTAAATTTTAATATAAAAATATTTAAAAATATTATATTTTATTTTATAATAACATACCAATCCAATCTCCTCGACTTAATGTCTCTCAGAATATATATACCTTCTTCAATGTTAAAACGCTGAAAAATCTTTATTTTAAAAATTTAATTAAATGTAAATTTTACTTTTATTTAAATAACCAAAATAAAAAAGATTTCGCTTTGAGGATAAGTCATAGATCATAAGTTATCAGCTAGACAATGGTAAATACTCGTTCATTTTTTTATTTTTTTTTTCGGAAATTTCCAGGGAAAAAATGACAAACAAGTTTTTTATTTATTTTTCTTAAAAGTTTAAAAGAAGTATATGTTGCACTCATCCGAAATTTATTGACTGGGTTCAAAATCGAAATTATCCGTTCAAAATTAAAATTATTAGAAGTATTGTGGAAAATATCATAAATTATTGGAAAACTTTAAAAAATATAAAAATATTTATTTATTTTTAACTTCCAAAACAATATCAACATCAAACAAACACATTGTCACATAAATATGAAAATAAAACTGTAATATAATATGTCAAATGGTCCATCAATCATGGACACTGAAATATGATCTCTGTTTAATTCATAATTCTTGGTAGGATAATACAAATTCACATCAAAACAAATACAAATGTATCTCATGAGAATCTAGATGGCTAATCATGATGCACTAGGATATCAACAATTCCATCTACCTCTTTTACAACCAAAGGTCACCACTCACGCTTTTCCTCTAGAAGTAGTAGGTGGATGTGTTGAGGCTGTGCCTGAGGTGGAAAGTGAAACTCCGGGATAAGGTGGAAGATGGAGTGGGATGTCTTCCACCTCTTCCCCTAGTTGGTAGTCTCTCTAAACATCATGATATTATATCCAACAAAGTCTCAATGTCCTCTTGCTCCAAATATATCTCTCCTAGAAGTGGGACTTGCTATGATGATTCTTGGACATCCTCTGATGACTCCTCCTTCTCCAAATCATCAACATCATGCTCCAACCACTTAGGTGCCTTATCCATGACAGGCCTCTCAATCTCCACCCTTTACGGACTCGTGGTGTCAAGCGCATCTAATGAAATGACATCCGTGTCGGGTACTTTGCTTATTTGCCTCACCCACAACCTCACATGCAGTAGACATAGACCATGTCATTTAAGTGATGTACATATAACTTGTATGAGGGTCAATTTGTAGTCGATGAAGATGTCCCATGGAAATAAATTAAAATTAATAAAATTATAAAAACTAAACTTTTAATAACTTGTTGCGCTTCTTGGAGTGTATCTTTTCAAAGACACTCTACTTGCACTCACACCTTGAAGAGATGAAAGTTTGACTCAACACCCGAATGGAAAGTTTTTGCAACTCTGGGACTCTTTTGCCATAATTTTCCCACCAAACATATACAACAAATTATGTTTCCATTGAATAACTCAGTAACAAATGTCATAAAGATAGAAAGGAAAGACATTGAAATTTAAAAGTTTGAAACAAATTTTACTTATATCTTACCTGGCATACTAGCGGTCGTGTCTTCGATAGCCATACCATACCCAAATGTCCCAACACTAAGCTTATATATCTCAATTTGTTTGGAAATCTCCAAGCATTCAGTAGGAGTTAACACCATCCTCTGAACACATTGGAAAAATCCATCCATAACCTCTGCATCAAACTTAAATCAACATGCATAAGAGTATGTGGGGTTGAGGTAGATCCCTGCTGCATGAATCAGACGATGTAGAGTGTTGTTCCATCACTCATCAATCACACTTCATATCTCAACTCATCTATGGATTTCCCATCCACTTTATTACTATAGACAAAAGAATTCCATTCATATGACATAAACATCCTCTGCAACTCCAACATTGATTTTTGGAGAGACTAAAGAGATATTAAACTAGTCGTAAAATGTGTGATAGTGGGATGAAACAACTCTGTGTTCCCTGTAATTCGTCTTGTGAGTGTAAGAACATATGTATGATTATATACATATTTTGCAACACTTTGAGATGACTCAACCGTTTCCTTGATCTAAGGAATTTTCCCATGTCCTCAAAAATCAAATCAATGCAATGAGAAGAACAAGGAGTACAATATAGGTTCTGATAGCTCTCCATGAGAAACTTGCCAACAACAACATAATTTGTAGTATTGTCTATCATTACTTGGACAACATAATATAGACCCATCTCCTCGATGAAATTATCCAAAAACTCACATAATAATTATGCATCTTTAACATATGCAGATGCATCAATATATTTGATAAACATTATCACCTTGGGACAATTAACCAGGAAGTTGAGAATGGACCCTCCTTTCCCATCTTTCCAACCATCTAACATAATGGTGCAACCTATAATCTTCCATTATTCCCTCAACACACCCAATATCTTTGTGTGATTGGTCCTTTCCCATTGAAGAAGAGGCCCTCCCAATTCCTTATAAGAAGCCCCCCTGTATACTAGACCAACAATAGTAGCAGCTTCAAACATGGAGTGGTAGAATGGGTTCTTAGCAATCTTGAATGGTATGTCAATCTATAGAAAACATTTTTTTACAATCTTTTTGGCCTCCTCCTTCTCCTTGTTTTCCCCATCGACCGAAAAGAAGGTTTCCCCATAGGCATTGACCTCGATACAAGGAAAGGTGAGGATGCTAAGGGGATATGCATTGTGGAATGTGAACCTAAATATTGGCATTCCCTGACTCCTAAGATGCTTGTAGATCTATTCGCAAGCTCAAACTCAAGTTCTTCCCTTTTCTCTCTCTTCCTACCCATTGCAAAAATGGATTGATATGCAATGTGAACAATTTTTGAGGTAGATGCTACGAAAATCCCCACTTCATTCCTTGGGATTTTGGCAAGGTGATATTTCAAGCAACTAATGCCGCCAAACATTTCCATACCACATAACCTACAATTCAATCTCATTCTGGTATGACAATCATAAGGTAGACCATATTCCCACATTGGGTCCAATGGCTTTATCATTTTGAAATATGTGGATCACTGATTAAATTTGTAAACTTATGGGACAAAAAAAAGGGGAAATTTAGAGTCTAAATCCACATAAAAAAAAACTTTAGAAATGCTACAATTAAACCACCATAGCTAGAGAAGTGTTAAATCCTCCATTAAAAGGGGGCAATACTAGGTATGTCTAATGGACATTGCAAACCCTATATAAATATAGAAAAATAAAGAAAATGAAGGCATAATTTTGTTTACATACTTGGTTTAATGGGTATGGTAGATGAGAGTAGATCCCCACTCCAAAAATGCTTACTTGATGGCGAAAAAAAACTATGGGTTCCCCTTGTTTTCTTCATGGAAAGTGGTTACAATACCATTAGAGCTCAAAACCCCTTGACAATGCTTATAAAATGATCGAATAAAACCGTAAAAAACAATTTTATAACCCAAAAACCGATCAAATCTTAACATGATGATAATTTTCATCGACCCATAATAATATCGAAAATTATCGTGACTAATACAAATTATAGCAATACTTTATGGCCATAAATACAAATTATAGAAATAATGTCAAAACATTGTAAATATCACAATTATACAAATTATAGCAATAATTTGAAAATATTGGAAATATCACGATTATTTAAAGTGATATTATCATCCAGAGTCGATTTGGCGATATTATCACTCGATAGTAGCGATACGTGCAACACTATAAACTTCATATTTATAAAAATGAGTTTATTTCTCATTACTAAAATATCATATACATTGGTTTTCGTTCATATAGGAATAGCGTGTTAATGTATGCTATGTTTATATATAGTAAATTTCTTCCATTTAAATTGTATTGATTTTATTGTAAATTGGAGGATCATTAAAATTGATTTTTTATTTTTATTTCACTGTTTTACTAGTAACGTTGACAATGAGTGGGTGGTTTGATGGCTATAGCTTTGTTAATGTAAATTGGAGGATCATTAAAATTGCTTTTTATCTTTATTTTTTATCTTTATTTCACTGTTTTATTAGTAACGTTGACAATGAGTCACTGGTTTGATGGGAAACAGAGTCAAATTGTTTGAAGTGAAAATATTTCTCATAATCTATGAGAGAATGAGGATGATCACAACTTTTACTTACATACATAAGTTTGTGATAAGTACATGATTTGTTATATAATATGTAATGTTTCAAATTGCTTAAGAACTAGTAATGATTTAAAATTTTGAATGGTTTATATATATATTTTTAAATTTTCATATATGTTTATTTATTTATTTATGAGATGTCTAATTCCTTATTTGAATGGTTTATATAATATTTTAAATTTTCGTACATGTTTATGTATTTGTAAATGTATTTGTAAGATATATAATTTCTTATTTTAATTATATGTGAATTTATTTATTAATTTGAAATTATTTTTTATAATTTACATAAAAAAAAAAAAATACAGTTTTTAAATATTTTTTTATAACATAAAAAACAATTTTGTAATTGTAAGAAAATATTATTAAGGAAATTGGTAGGTATAGTTTATTATTTAAACTTTTAGTATAGATTGATTTTTGGGTATCTCCTCGCAACTAAACATATCGTAAAGGTATTGAATTAGAGTTACTTAGCAAAAAAATAACAACATGAAAATTATTTAAAAAAAAAAACAAAACCATAAAATTATAAAAACTCTAAGTACCAAGCGAGTAATAATTTTTGTTTAATTATCTACCATAATGGTTTACATTAATATTTCTTATTTAATATTTAGTAAAGCATTTAGAATTATGGATTTGATATTTTTATGTAAATTATTATGCATGCATCAAAGCATTAAAGAGTTATATATATATATATATATATATATATATATATATATATATATATTGTGTTTGAGTTTATGGTACACAAAGCTTTTTTTGTTTGGTGTAAATTATTTGGTATACACTAATGCATTAGGGATTTGATGAAATGTGATTTCTCTCTCTCTCTCTTTCTCTCTCTCTCTCTCTCTCTCTCTCTCTCTCTCTCTCTATATATATATATATATATATATATAGCTTGAGTGGGCCTAATAATTAAGAACATGTGTTTCCTCCTAAGAGGTCACAAGTTCAAATCCATCTATGACACCATAAAGGTGGAATGATATTGGTTGAATCTAAACTCCCTCATACATTCCAACCCATACCAAGATAATAAATGAATAAGAAGAAAATTGCATTAATAAAAACATGGTTAAAATATTACATTTGCAATTAGAGAATATGATTTCATAAAGAAGAATGTGTATCCTTCATTTGGAAAACCAAGTCTCATGGTTATTCAAACATTTTTAATTAATTTTTAATTAACACAAGGAAAACTTGAAGAGATTACAATGAAATATGGGTAGTATCAAAATTCTATTATTTTACTTCTTATCCCTCTTTCTTCTCTTCTCATGAACTTATAGAACCCTTTATGCTCATTGCCAACATTTTGTGGAAGAAAAAAAAATCACATTGAAATACTTTTTTTTTATTAAATTTAGTCTTATCACCTAGAATTTAGACTAACAAAGTCTTAATATCGGATCCAAAATAGTGAATATCACATTCCCAAAGTGTGAATATCAATTTCAAAAGTATAAATATCCAACTTAAAAATGTGAAAATTGGATTCCCAAAGAGTCGAAAGTGTGAACTTGATTCTTAAAATGTTAACTTTGATCCCAAAATTGTGAATTTCGATTCTAAAATTATGAATTATGACTCCCAAAGTGTGTCAATATTGAAATACGACAATGTTTGTCTAGATTTGAATATTTTCAATTTGTATTCTAAAATATATATATCAAATTTCAATATTAATTGACCACAAATTTTTCTTTTTGAGAAAAATAATCTCCTAGGAAACTTGTATGGAGAAGAATTTTTAGGAGTTTATTTTTAAAACTTTAATTAAAATGAGATTTTAGGAATGAAAGAAAGTTCAAAACTCTATATAATGAAGGAAGGAGAAGGATGAAGGGGATCTTCTGTTTGCGTAACGTTATGTTGCAGAAATATCTACTTGACTGATTTAAATTGTGGGAGTTGGGATACCCAACTCGGTGAGGAGTGGTAGCTTGGCCTTGCGAGGCGAGCTGGGAGCTAGTCGAAATCTCTGGATAGTGTGTGTGTGGCCCCTTTGCAGCTCGGGGGGCTAAGGGGGAAGAAGAGTACCCCTAGCATTGGTTGGGAGGTATCGGTGAAGTCTTGCCAGTCGACAAGCGGAAGTGGCACGGAGCGCGTGGGATGTCATTTAGAGTGGGTGATCAAGCAACAATACACTCTCTTCATTTTGTATGGTAGATTGTATTAGGACTTATGCTTGGATCTGCTTATTTAATGGAAAAGTAAAATGATGTTTTTTCTAAATCGACGACTGAAACCTTTCTTAGCCTAGCTCGATGGTTGTTGTCTCTAATGGCCTTCGTTTTCCCGCATGTCTTGACCACCTAGATGTGTGTAATTGTGACCTTCGTGGTTGTTAGCCTTCATCCCTAGCTCGCTAGTCCTCACCTAAGAAATCGGTCAGGAGCCTGATCTACGGTTGTGGCCTTAGCTTTAAAAGACCTATGGATCTCAACGCCCTACTTTTCGGTGTGAGGATGATGAAGCGATGGACGAACCTATCAGTCGTTTACCTCTATTGTTTCCCTAGGCTGAGGGTTCGCCTTGCGCCTAGGTGAGATGATTTAACCCTGCAGAATTTGATTGTTTGCAAAGTTTTTCTCTAAACTCAGCATGTTTATATCTAGTTGTTATCTCGTTTTTACCTCGTTTTTATATCTCCCTGGACATTCCTGTGTTTTTAAATTCTTGGTTGTGTTTTTATGCATGAATGGATAAACTTACTCCGCGTTTATGCATTGATGAACAATTTAACTCTGCGTTGGATGCATAGATGAACAACTTAACTCTGCGTTACTGATCATTGATGGATACATATATCATTGCGTTTTATATTGATGGATAATTTAGCATTGCACTTGTAATTCTGTGGGCCAGCGATTAACTGCTCTCTGCAATATAATGAAGTTAGTGGGTGAATATATACTCTAGTCTTTAGATGGCGTTATCTTTTTAAGAAATAACCTTAGCGAATTGTTTTATTTGATGGATGGTATCTCTGTGATTGACTGTGTAGACAAGCGTTTTTCATCATATACATGCATATGTTCATCACTGAAATTAAAGCGTTCTTTATCACTGTGTACAATGTGTCTTCTCACTGAGCTTAAAGAGTTTTTATCAGCGCGTTTTTCCACTGAATTTACCTCTTCTTGATCATTGAATTAAAGAATTTGTTATTATTGAAATTACAACATTTTTCCCAGTAGTGGCAACGATTAACATATTACAGCAAATGACTGCTCCAACAATTACCACGAATTTGTCTTATTTCAGGGGATAGAATGGTTCCCGTTGATTACTGCGATTTATGACATGTATAACATCGTTATGTCCATATGTTTGTATAGTGTATATTGTTGGATAGCTTGACTAGATTGGCCCGGGGTAAGGATGGTCATGGCTCTGCGGTTTTGGCATGTCCTCCATTACATTTTGCATCTCAAATTACTACCTTGCGAACCAGATGTATAACACTGCGTTCCAGAATAACGACCATGTCCCATTCTATTACTTGATAACGTTGATTTCCCTTGATAATTACTGATGATACCCTGGCAGTCGTATTACTCTCCATTGCAATTTATTTTTGAACCTTAAACATTAGACAACCGTACCCACCTGTGTGTCTTGCTAAATTTTGGACAGAAATCCATACACCTATGTGTCTTGCCTTTTAGTGATTTATTGCTTTATAACAGTTTAAATTTTGTTTGAGGATAGATCCTTATGTCAAAGGTTATGTGAATGGCAAGTAGTGGTTTCCATTTGCTTGATAATTGTTGGTTAACAGTTTTATCATAATGCATTAAATAAATAAAAAAATGGGAGGAATGGAAACAACGATTGATATTGCTTATAATAGGTTTAAATTGTTTAAACAACACATTAAACTGAGAACATGAGGATTGGCGGTGTGATTATAATTTCCTTTTTAAGTTTTTATTGTTTTAGAACAACGCATTATTGTAGGAAAATGTGAATGATAATGTAGTTTAAATTTATTTTTAATAGTTGATAGTTTTAGGACAATGCACTATTTTAAGAACACGTGGAAAGCAGTATATTGTACACGTGGAAAGCAAGTTTTTTAATTTATTTTATAACAGGCACTAAGCTAAAGTACATGTTGAGATCGTGAAAGTTGTTCATGTAATCCTTGTTTGATGATTTTTTTATAATAAATTATTAATCATAACATACTTCATTTCTTTATAGCGTTTAAAAGGGTCATGTTTAAAAAGGAAAGTGGGGAAGCATTGTTGTATGTTAAATAATAATTTATTAATGTTATATAATAATTCATTGATTATAAGACACTTCATTCTTTATAATGTTTTAAGGGGTTGTATTTTTAAAAAAGAAGGTAGGGAAGCATTGATCGATGGTTGTGTATGATAACCTGGCTTTGGTTCATTTGCTTACCGATGACGATGATGTTGATTCTTGAAATTGATGTTTAGTAAATTGTATTGTAATGGATGATTGTAATAATGCTCTCACTCACCGTGAATGTTCAAGTTACATGTGTCTTTTTTTATGATGGTTGCGCCTGGATGATCTTGATGTTGTCATTTAGCTTAATCATCTTGGACTTGTTTATTTTGGGTGGGATGTAGACACCTCCTTGTTCCTCAGAACAGTCGCCAGCCTTGAGACCTTAAATGGTCAAAATCGATGGGAACCTAGGCTTGAGCATTGCTTATGTGTCCTGGAGTTCCTTCGTCGGTTGAATGTCATGCATTTCTTCCACGTGATTGATGTGATTTTATGTTAGGTCGTTATGTTTGTTGTGGCATGAGTTGCATGCGTTGTGTTCGTTATCGTGTTGCAATGTTGAGTATAATGTCATTATTACCTTCCTACATACACACACACACAAAAAAAAAATTGCACTTGTTATGTGAGTCTTGTTGTTGTAACGAAATGGGAGGTTTGTTACATATGGTATCAGAGCGGGTTCAACCCGCGACTTGGGATCGCTACGACTTTCGTTGATATGATTTGATTATAAGGTTACTAATCAAGTTGACTTGTATTCGTGCAGATAATCATGGTTAGAGGACGCTGCAGAGGAAGACAACGGGGTGCTAGGGGAGGAGGCACAACACCTCTAGTAGCATCCACGCCTGAGCGATCTAACCCCTAGGGAGATGAGCAGGTTGTCGGACAGGAGAAAATAGTAGTTGGTGATGTGGTCGGAATGATGAGATCTTTTCAGCACATGTCTAAGGCACTGATCATCCATTTGGACAGAGATGAGGCTAGAGCACTGACACCCCTTGAGGTTCCACTACGCGCTCTCGTCGGTACTGGTAGCATTCACCATGAATTGAAGAAGGTCAAATTTCTCGAGTTCTTTGGTGCCCTAGATGACACAGCCACCAAGGCATGGTTGGAGAATATGGCGATGTGCTTTGCACTTCGCGATTATACCTCCAACATGAAGGTCCGCATGGCAGTCTTCCAACTGAAAGGAAGCACTCTTCTATGGTGGAAGACACTCCTACCATAGCTGAACGTGGTCATCGAAGATGTGTCATGGGAATTGTTTGAGGAACGGTTCCGAGAGAGGTACCTTTTAGAGGAATTCATTGAGCTTCATCTCAATGAGTTCAATGCCTTACGACAGGGTGGTCGTACGGTGCTCGAGTATGAGGCTTGTTTTATGGAGCTGTTCCAATATGCTCTACACCTTAACACTGAGAATATTAAGGTCAATAGGTTTGTGCTCGACCTTCACGGCAACATGTGTGCAAAGGTCAGGATTTTGATGCCTCAAACCTTGCATGATGCTGTCCAGAAGGCCCTCATAGCAGAGGAGGAGCTTATTAGTGGGGGTCAGACCAAGACTCCAGCGAGACCAATAGGGCAGGTGTCATTTGGAGCACAGCAGCATCAGACACCAGCCAGACATATGTCGGGATATCGTGGTTTCCATAGGGGATCCACTTTCACTGCACCTTGGGGACCGATGCCTCAACAACAGACACCTTATCGGGGACTACAACATCAACAGGAGCGTCGACCATAGTAGCAACAATTTAGGCCTGTTCAACAGAATAGACTAAGATCCCAGGCTGGTGGGCTATCATCTTCTACTTCGGGTACCAAGACTACTGGGCCAAAGAAGGAGTGTTGGACGTGTGGGGAGCCACACTACCAGTGCGACTTCTCGGTGGAGAGGACTAGAGCCTAAGAGGATTATATCTGATCGAGGATCGGTGTTTACTGGATGATTTTGGACGAGTTTCCAAGAGGCCTTAGGAACCCAACTTAACTTTAGTATGGTGTATCACCCGGAGATTGACGAGAAGAACGAATGAACGAACTAGACCTTGGAGGACATGTTGTGCATGTATGTGATGGACCAAAAAAATCGTTGGGAAGAATTCTTTCCACTAGTGGAGTTTGCTTACAACAATAGTTACCAGAGCACCATTAAGATGTCACCTTTTGAGTTTCTTTAGAGGTGACCGTGTCAGACGCCTTTGACTTGGGATCGGCTTGAGGATAGGGTCTTGGTGGGACCAAAAGTGATCCAATAAATGGAAGAGAAAATGAAAACAATAAGACAAAGGATTAAAGAAGCACAGGATTGACAGAAGAGTTATGCCGATGCACACCGTGTTGACTATAGTTACAAGGTCGGTGATCAAGTCTTCTTGCGGGTTAAACCGCATAAGAGTTCGATCAAGTTCAGGAAGGGAGATAAACTCTCTCCTAGTTTTGTGGGACCTTTCGAGATTTTGGAAAGAAAGGGGCCCATGGCCTATCGACTAGCCTTGCCTAATTCTTTCAGGTGCATGCACGATGCTTTTTATGTATCTGTTTTGAGACATTATATTAGTGATCCTACACATGTTATTGACATGAGTTCCTTGCAGGTGTCAGATGAGGGGCTGCTCACAGCTGAGACGATCTACATCTTGGATCATCACATTCGATAGCTACGACATCGAATGATAGAGCAGGTCAAGATCCAGTGGGACAATTATAGTCCGCACTTAGCGACCTGGGAGGACGCATATGATATGCGCCAACAGTTTCCATTTTTGTTTAATAGATAAACTTATGCTACTGTGATACACTTTATTTCGTCATATATACTATGAAAATTTGTGACAAAGTTTGGAACAAGAGGGAGTGTATGTAACATCCCTCTCTAGTGCACTGAGCGAACTTATTCTTTGAGGACACTTGCTTGCAAGTGATCCAGATTATTATGATATTCAAAATTTTGATTTGATTATGAGGTGTTATGGGATGATGACATGTTGTTTTACCGCCTTGACATAGACTGGTGCTATTGACTTGGTTTTACTGAGTGTGCAGGATTATGGAGCTCGAGGATGCCGAGGCATCGATGGAACCCCTTCGACTCCGGATCAAGTCGGGGAGTGTACTATTGGGGTTTGATTGTCTTACTATGATTTTAGTGCTTCTGATTAGATGATATGATATGGATATATTCTGACATGATTCGTTGATGATGTAGGTTGATGATAGCTTGCCGACCAAACTCACATGTGGAGTAAAGTGATCATGCATGACTACCAGAGATGTTGAGGGAGAGGTGTGGACAACAGCCCTACCACAGCCTACTAGCACTCCCACCATGGCTCGAATTGTAGGTTAATGTTTACCTAGTTCGAGAGGACCCACGATGTCATGAGGGCAGACTCTGACAGTCGTTCACGATGATTCTAAGGGGTGCACAATAAGGCGGGGGCCTTATTACTTAGAGGCTCTTAGTCTCCCATAAGTTCACTTGGTGGAGTATTGACTCCAGGGGTTGTTGATGTCTACCAAGTCATTCAAGAGGCGAGTGGCACCTTTGGATCACGTAGTGTGTCCTGAAGGGTACGTCGCACAAGGGAACATATGAGTCGAGTGGCACCCTTGGAGCACCTAGTGCGTCCTGAAGGGCACGTTGCATTGTTGATGATAGATGAATGAACCTAGATGGCCTTAGGATGATCATTGTGATAAGAATTAAAAAAAAAAAAAAACATTTTCCCTAACAGAATGTTGCCCATCACAAAAAATTAAGGTTTAAGTCTAAACTATGCTAGTGGTAAAATTTTATCTCTCTATAAAATAATAATAATAATAATAATAATAAAATAAAAAACAAATAAATAATAATTATGATCTTCGATAAATCTTGTAACATGAAGGGAGTAAGAAATTAATTGTTTCAAAAAAATTATGTTGGATTAAAATTTAAAAAGGGAATTAATTGCTTTATTACTTTGATAATTTAAAATATACTAATTAATTGAGTAAAGGGGAAAAGGGTTAATTTCCACACCTGCCTTTTTGAGTTCTAAGTAAAGAGGGGAAAGAGGGAAAATCTAAAATATTAGGAAACTAGGAAAAGAGGTAAACATAAAAGGGGAAAAAGGGGAACATAAGGGAAAAAGCAGAAACTCAAACTTAGTAAAGAATCTACCATTTAAAGAGATTTCTAATTTAAACTAAATTAGCAATTTAATAATAGGGAAAGCCATTAAAACATATTAAGAAAATTTGGGGACACGTAGGAGTGATTCTAGGAGTAATTCTAGGTGGGTGAGGGAAATAAAGATAATTAATTAATTAAATAAATTAAATTATGGAGGAATGTAGGGTGTGGGGGTCACTTGTGTGGAGAAGAATTTTTAGGAATTTATTTTTAAAACTTTAATTAAAATGAGATTTTAGGAAAGAAAGGAAGTTTGAAACTCTATATAATGAAAGAAGGAGAAGGATGAAGGGGATCTTCTATTTGCATAACGTTACACTGCAAAAATATCTACTTGACTGATTTAACTTGTGGGAGTTGGGATACCCAGCTCGGTGAGGAGTGGTAGCTTGGCCTTGCGAGGCGAGCTGGGATTTAGTCGAGATCTCTGGATAGTGTGTGTGTGGCCCCTTTGCGGCTCGGGGGGCTAAGGGGGAAGAAGAGTACCCCTAGCATTGGCTGGGAGGTACCGGTGAAGTCTCGTCGGTCGCCAAGCGAAGGTGGCATGGAGCGCGTGGGACGTCATTCAGAGTAGGCGATCAGGCAATGGTATGCTCTCTTCATTTTGTATGGTAGATTGTATTAGGACTTATGCTTGGATCTTCTTATTTAATGGAGAAGTAAGATGATGTTTTTTCTAAATCGATAACTGAAACCTTTCTTAGCCTAGATCGATGGTTGTTGTCTCCCATGGCCTTCATTTTCCCTCATGTATTGACCACCTCGCTATGTGTGATTGTGACCTTCATGGATGTTAGCCTTCATCCCTATCTCACCAGTCCTCACTTGGGCAGTCAGCTAGGAGCCTGATCTACGGTCGTTGCTTTAGCATTAAAATACCTATGGATCTCAATGCCCTTCTTTTCTGTGTGAGGATGATGAAGCGATGGACGAACCTATCAACCGTTTACCTCTATTATTGCCCTGGGCTGAGGGTTTGCCTTGTGCCTGGGTGAGATTATTTAACCCTACAGAATTTGATTGTTGGCGAAGTTTTTCTCTAAACACAACATGTTTATATCTATTTGTTATCTTGTTTTTACCTCGTTTTTATATCTCGTTGGACATTCCTACATTTTTACATTCTTGGCTGCGTTTTTATGCATGCATGGATAAACTTACTCTGCATTTATGAATTAATGAACAATTTAACTCTACGTTGGACGCATAGATGAACAACTTAACTCTGCGTTATTAATCATTGATGGATACATCTATCTCTGTGTTTTATATTGATGCATAATTTAGCACTGCGCTTGTAATTCTGTGGGCCAGCGATTAACTGTTCTCTACAATATAATGAAGTTATTGGGCGAATTTATACTCTGGTCTTTAGATGGCGTTATATTTCTAAGAAATAACCCTAGAAAATTGATTATTTGATGGATGGTATCTCTATGATTGACTGTGTAGACCAACGTTTTTCAGCATATACCTGTGTGTGTTCATCACTAAAATTAAAGCATTCTTTATCACTGTGTAAAACATGTCTTCTCACTGAGTTTAAAGAGTTTTTATCAGCGTGTTTTTCCACTAAATTTACCTCTTGTTGATCATTGAATTAAATCATTTGTTATTACTGAAATTACAACGTTTTTCCCAGTAGTGGCAGCGATTAACATACTACAGCAAATGACTACTCCAACAATTACCATGAAATTGTCTTATTTCACGGGATAGAATGGCTCCTGTTGATTACTGTGATTTATCACATGTATAACACCGTTATGTCCCTATGTTTGTATAGTGTATATTGTTGGACATCTTGACTGGATTGGCCCGGGGTAAGGATGGTCATGGCTCTATGGTTTTGGCATGTCCTCCATTACATTCTGCATCTCAAATTACTACCTTGCGATCTGGATGTCTAACCCTGCATTCCAGAATAACGACCATGTCCCGTTCTATTACTTGATAGCGTTGATTTCGCTTGATAATTACTGATGATACCCTGGCAGCCATATTACTCTCCACTGCAATTTATTTTCGTACCTTAAACATTAGACAACCGTACCCACCTGTGCGTCTTGCTAAATTTTGGACAGAAATCCATACACCTGTGTGTCTTTCCTTTTAGCAATTTATTACTTTATAACAGTTTAAATTTTGTTTGAGGATAGAGCCTTATGTCAAATGTTATGTGAATGGCAAGTGGCGTTTTTTTTTAATTTCCTTTAACAATGTTGAGTTTGTTCAGAATAGGGTAACATTTTAATAGTTATGAGGAATGGCAAGTAGCAGTTTCTATTTGCTTGATAATTGTTGGTTAATAGTTTTAGCATAACACATTAAATAAAATAAAAAATGGAAGGAATGGAAGCAACGATTGATATTGCTTATAATAGGTTTAAATTGTTTAAACAACACATTAAACTGAGAACATGAGGATTGGCGGTGTGATTATAATTTCCTTTTTAAGTTTTGATTGTTTTAGAACAACACATTATTGTAGTATCATGTGAATGGAAATGTAGTTTAAATTTATTTATAATAGTTGATGGTTTTAGGACAGTGCACTATTTTAAGAACACGTTGAAGGAAATATATTGTACACATGGAAAGAAAGTTTTCTAATTTGTTTTATAATAGGCACTAAGCTAAAGTACCTATTGAGATCATGAAAGTTGTTCATGTAATCCTTGTTTGATGATTTTTTTATAATAAATTATTAATCATAACATACTTCATTTCTTTATAGCGTTTAAAAGGGTTGTGTTGAAAAAGGAAAGTGGGGAAGCATTGTTGTATGTTAAATAATAATTTATTAATGTTATATAATAATTCATTGATTATAAGACACTTCATTATTTATAATGTTTTAAGGGGTTGTATTTTTAAAAAATAAGGTAGGGAAGCATTGATCGATTGTTGCGTATGATAACCTGGCTTTGGGTCGTGTGCTTACCGATGACGATGATGTTGATTCTTGAAATTGATGTTTTGTAAATTGTATTGTAATGCATGATTGTGATAATGCTCTCACCCGCCGTGAAATTTCAAGTTACATGTGTCTTTTTTTATGATGGTTGTGCCTGGATGATCTTGATGTTGTCATTTAGCTTAGTTGGCTTGGACTTGTTTGTTTTGGGTGGGATGTAGACACCTCTTTGTTCCTCAGAACAGTCACCAGCCTTGAGACATTAAATGGTCAAAATCGATGGGAACCTGGGCTTGAGCATTGTTTATGTGTCCTGGAGGTCCTAACCATTGCAGGGTAGGATGGGCGAGTAGTCATTATTATCCTTCGTCGGTTGAATGTTGTACATTGCTACCAGGTTCTTGATGTGCTTTTATGTTAGGTCATTATGTTTGTTGTGGCGTGAGTTGCATGTGTTGTGTTCATCGTCGTGTTGTGATGTTGAGTATAATGTCATTATTACCTTCCTACATACACACAAAAAAAAATAAAAAAAATCATTTTTTATGTGAGTCTTGTTGTCGTAACAAAATGGGAGGTTTGTTACACAATCTCTACATTATGTTCCATATGTTTGTTGTATGCCAATCTCTACATTATGTTCCATATGTTTTATGTATGCCTTAATGGCTATAAATCCCTTCCCATTTAACTTTCTTTTCTTTTTTCTCCATCCAACCTTCCATGACAATGCCCATATTATGTTATCCACATTGATGAACATAATTCCTAATAAAAGGTTCACCTTAACAAGAAGTTCCAATTAGAAATTTTTTCTGTTTGGAATACGAACCCTCTAGAATATGTCCAACTACCATTAATGAAATGTTTCATAAGAATGTCTAAAATTAATTGCAATTTGTAACATCTCGCTCTGGCGCACTGAGCGAACTTATTCTTTGAGGACACTTGCTTGCAAGTGATCCAGATTATTATGATATTAAAATATTTGACTTTGATTATGATGCGTTATGGGTAGATGACATGTTGTTTTACTACATTGACATAGATAGGTGCTATTGACTCGGTTTTACTGAGTGTGCAGGGTTTTGGACGTTGAGGATGCAAAGACATCGATGGAACCCCTTGGACTCCGAATCAAGTCAGAGAGTGTGCCTTTGGGGTTTGATTGTTTTACTGTGATATTAGTGCATCTAACTAGATGATATGATGTGGATATGTTCTGACATGATTTCTTGATGATGCAGGATGACGATAGCTTGCTGACCCGACTCACATATGGAGTAAAGGGGTCACACACGA
>ML800275.1:57783-71757 GCA_009831015.1 Picea engelmannii | reverse complement strand
AATAAGAATAAGAGATTTCTAATTTTAAACTGATTTAGCAATTTCATAATAGGGAAAGCCTTTAAAACCTATAAGGGAATCTAGGGACACCTAGGAGTGATTCTAGGAGTAAATCTAAGTGGGTGACGGAAATAAAGATATTTACTTAAATAAAGAAATTAATTAATGGAGGAATGTAGGGGATGAGGGACACTTGTACGGACAAGAAATTTTAGGAAATTTATTTTTAAAACTTTAATTAAATGATATTTTAGGAAAAAAAGGAGGTTTGAAACTCTATAAAAGAAAGGGAGGAGAAGAAAGAAGGATCATCTTCAGTTTGTGTAACGTTATGCTGCAGAAATAGTGACTTGACTGATTACTTGTGGGGAGTTGGGATACCCAACTCGGAGAGGAGTGGTAGCTTGGCCTTGCGAGGCAAGATTGGAGCTAGACGTAACCTATGGATAGTGTGTGTGGCCTCTTTGCGGCTTCGGGGGGTAAGGGGGAAGAAGGGTACCCCTAGCATTTTTTGGGAGGTACCGGTGTAGTCTAGACGGTCAGTGAGCGGGAATTGAACGGAGCACGCAGATGACACTCGGAACAGGCAAAAGCGCAACGGTATTCTTCTTTGTTGAATGATAGAATGTTGTAGGATTTAGGATGTAGTTTTGCATGCTTAATGGATCATCTGGTGAAAAAAAAGATTAAATTGTGTGTCTGCATGTTTTTCATTGGTATTCTAGCATTGGGTAGATTTATCGATTTTCTTCCTGCCTTTATTTGGAAACTAAAAAGAAAAAGAAAACATTTAAACATTCTGAGTCTGCATTTTTGGGTACCCTGATTGGGACCAACATTCTGTGGTTATGTCTGCGTTATAATAGGGTACTGGAATGAAAAATGAATTCAATCTCAATCTTCAATTTTTTACACAAAACTCAGCAACTTGGTTATATTAAAAATCAGCGATTCAACTGGTGGAATGGTAATGTAAAGAATTCAATATAAGTCTGCAAATTTGTTTATATCTCAGATAGGCCTCTGCTGATAACAATTTTTATTGGACAACCACCTTTTAATTATATATTTAAGAGCAATATTAATGGTCTATGGATAGTGGGCGAATCCAAACTCTGGTCTTTAGATGGCGTTTCTTTTAAGAATTACATTAGCCAATCGTTTTGATGGATAACATCCCTGTGTTAACCGTTTTCTTTTGGCAAATAACTTAAAGCAATCCTTTTATTTGTTGGTTAATGTTTTAGGTTACCAGAGTGCTTCTCCACTGAATTTATTCCCATACCTAAACCATTAAACACCCTGCCCAACCTGTACAATTCATGCTTTGCCAATGAATCATTGGAGCACTCCTCCAGTCACTCTACTCCATTGCATTCTTGCCATTATTTGCATTTCAGTTTGTTTTTTTTTCCTCTTTCCGCAGTCTAGCATATTGGATTGAGGATTTGCAAATGTCATCCCTGTCTTGGCTATAGTAGACTTGGTTGCGGGCTGTCAATGAGACTCGAAGTAAGGACACTATATATGACAGCCTTGCACCCATCCCATCCCTTTTTGGTGTTATCATTTTGCTGGTATTCAAATGCCTTGCAGTCTCTCAATCGCTTATGTTATTGAGGATTTGAGCATCGTTGAGGATTTCTTCATGACCCAACATGCATAGGCTCTGACCCTCTCTCCCCTATAAACTTTGATGACTTACCTTCCTTACCTTACACTGTCGCAGTCGCCCCACAATTGGGTCACTGCCTCCCTGCCTTTCCCCCACCTGTCATGCGACTGGGACGTCGACCCACATTCCACCTATCCTGGCAGAGAATTTTAATTGATAATTATGAATGGCTTGGGACGAAATGGGGGTATTATCACTATTTTCAACCTTCTGAGTAGAACCTTCCTTTACCATAGAGTGGAAGTGATGGTTAAGGTAGAGATGTCAGAATGGAAGCAACAAATGGTAGTGTGGTTTCCTCGTGGGTTTCTAAAATACTTGAGTAACTGATCCCTGACTATTTTTATATCCGTTTACTACCTTTCAATGGGTGTTGGGACTACAGCTGTATTTAAATTGGCTAGCGTACCCACCTGTTGTGTTTATAACTATACTATAGCATTTAAATTCGGTAACGATTTTAATCGTTCTAAGAAAATTCTACTTTAGTTGAATTTGTTTTACCTTCATTTTATATATATAAATTTTATTGGTTTACAATTTAAAAATACCATTTAAATTTAAATAAACTTTAGTGTTTTACAATTTTAATAAATTTTACTATTTTACAATTTGTTTTACTTTTTATGTAAATTTCATTGTTCTAGAATTTACAATTCATATTTAAGGTGATCAAATTTAGTATGATTACAACACCTCCGATAAATTATAATTGAGACTTATGCCAAGACAAACTAAACCAAAAGAAGGAATCTATATGTGTAGGAACTGGTCCAGATTTGTATGTATAACTACCTTAAATTTTGTCATAGATCAAATTGTGCACCATATTAAGAATATTATCAAAGGAAAAATGATTGGAGAGTTGTTGAAGTCGTGGTTACGTAACTCTAAATTCACTTGCGCCATGAATTAATTTGATAGTGGTATTGCGTCTTGGAAAAATGAGAAGCATGGTTGATGAAATAATCATTCTCTTAGCACTTTTAAAATCATGTAGGTTACTCTTGCGCCTTTAGGAGATGTTGAAGTTTGATCGAATTGTAAGTTTATAATAGAATCTGTACCGCTTGAAGTTTTAGGATGTGATATTTATTATGTAAATTGACTACCTTGTTCCATGAATTAATTGATATTATTTGCACAATGATAGGTATGGATGGACAGGGGTGTAGTCACTTCATCCACCACCAAAAATGTTAGCTACATTTGAATTTAATGAATGTTTAATCCCACACCTTGAAGTAAAGTAGATGACCACCTTGCACCCTGAATTAAAATAAAGTTGATTACATTGTGCACAAACTTATGTCTTGTTATGATGGATTTAGTAAAACAAACTGTCTTGCCCCGTGGAATGTATGTGATGTGTGATTGATTCATAGAACTTTATCGCACAGTGATTGTCATTAATGTTGGTTGCTTTAGCATATTTAGTTTTGGCCTTGATTGGGTTAGTGGGACATAGAGAGCTCCTTGTTCCTCAAAACAATCGTCAGCCCTCAGACCTTAAATGGTCAAAATCGATGGGAACCTGGGCTTGAGCATTTCTTATGTGTCCTGGAGGTCCTAACCATTGCAGGGTAGGATGGGCGGGTAGTCAATCTTATTTATTTTTTTGCTTGATTGTCGTTCATTGCTTGCAGATGCTTGATGTGCGTCTTAGGTCATTATGTTGTGGTCACAGTTGCATACATCATGTTTGTCATTGTGTTGTGACTTAGAGTAGAATGTATTCACTACCCTTGTACACATGCGCACACACACACACACAAAAAAAAAAGTCGCACTTGTCGTAAGAGGTTGTTTTTGTACGAAACAGTTAGTATGCTACATATGGTATCAGAGCGGGTTCAACCCGCGACTTGGGATTTCTATGTTTTTCGTTGATACTATCGATTATACTGTTGTTGATCGAGGTGACTTGTGTGCATGCAGGTAATCATGGTTAGAGGACACCGTGGAGGTAGAAGACAGGGTGCTAGGGGAGGGGGCCCGATGCCTCCAGTAGCCTCCACACCTGAGGGGTCTAACCCCCAGGGAGATGAGCAGGTTCTCGGAAAGGAGAAGATAACAGTTGGTGATGTAGTCGGAATGATGAGATCTTTTCAGCGCATGTCTGAGGCACTGATCAGTCGTTTTGACAGAGATGAGGCCAGGGCATCGACACCCACTGAGTTTCTGCCTCACGCTCTGGTTGGTACTGGTTGTATTCACCATGAACTTGAGAAGGTCAAATTTCTCAAGTTCTTTGGTGCCCCGGACGGCATAGCCGCTGAGGCATGGTTGGAGAACTTGGCAATGTGCTTTGCACTTTGAGATTATACCTCCAACATGAAGGTCCACATGGCGGTCTTTCAACTAAAGGAGAGCGCTCTTCTATGGTGGAAGACGCTCCTACCACAGTTGAACATGGTCGTCAAAGACGTGTCATGGGAACTGTTTGAGGAATGGTTCTGAGAGAGGTAACTTTCAGAGGAATTCATTGAGTGTTAGCTTAATGAGATCAACACCTTACAACAGGGAGGTCGTACGATGCCTGAGTACAAGGCCCATTTTATGGAGTTGCTTGGGTATTCTCCGCACCTTAACACTAAAAAACTTAAGGTCGACAAGTTCGTGTTTGGCCTTAACGACAGCCTGCATGCAAAGGTTAGGATTTTGATGCCTCAAACCTTGCATGATGTCATCCAAAAGGCCCTCATAGCAGAGGAGGAGCTTATCAATGGGGGTCAGACCAGGACTCCAGCAAAACCAGCGGGGCAGGTTTCATCTAGAACACAGCAGCACCAGACACCAACGAGAGATACGTCGGGATATCGTGGATTCTAGAGGGGATCCACATTCACTACACCTCGATGACTGACACCTTAGCAACAGACACCTTATCGGGGGCCACAGTATCCGCAACAGTGTCGCCCGCAGCAGCAACAACAGTTTAGGCCTGTTTCGCAGAACATACCAGGGTTCTAGGCCGGTGGGCCGTCATCTTCTACTTCGAGTACTAGGACTACTGGGCTAGAGAAGGGATGTTGGACGTGTGGGGAGCCACACTACCAACGCAAATTTCCTGGTGGAGAGGACTAGAGCATCTGGATCAGCCAGACCCACTACCGTTGGAGATATGGGCAAGGCCCACCAGATTCATGTAGTGATGAATAATCGCTAGGTAGAGCATTGGTCGACTATGCTCGAGATGACAGGTACCATCACTGACCAAACCCTTAGTATTTTGATATATTCTTGTGCTACTGAGAGCTTCATTTCTGGTGCAACGCTAAAAAGGATTAAGGTAAAGGCAGTCGAACAGGACGAGTTTAGCTTTGTGGAGATGGCTTCAGGAGCCAAATAGAAGGTTGGAGGAAAGGTTATGGGTTGTCTCCTTAACCTGGTAGAGTTTGTCACCAGGGCCAACCTATACGTCATAATCCTAGAATCTCATGATGTCGTCATTGGTATGGATTGGATGGAATCGCATGAGGTGATACTGAACTGTAAGATGAAACGGTTGAGCTTGGTCAATGACGAGGGACAGAGACGTGTGATTGTAGGATGGAACCAGGGAGTTTCCCTAAGGTTCATCTCTTCCTTATAGTTACATAAGAGTATGCGCAAGGGGTGCAAGCTTTATGAGATCCTTGCGTTAAACGAGAAGGAAGTAGCGGAAGGTCTAGAACACCTTCTGGTGGTGAGAGACTTTGTGGATGTGTTTCCAGAGTAGTTACTTGGGATGCTGCCGGAGAGGGAATTGAATTTTAACATAGACCTAAAACCAGGGACTGAACCGATAGCAAGAATTCCTTATCAGATGTCAACCCTGGAGTTACAAGAGTTGAAAATGCAACTGAAGGAGTTGTTGGACCTGGGACTGATACATCCTAGTGTGTCACCGTGGGGTGCACCTGTTATTTTCATACAAAAGAAGGACAGATCGTGGAGGCTTTACATTGACTACCATCAACTGAACAAGGCCACGATCAAGAATCAGTATCCCTTGCCGAGAATTGACAATCTGTTCGATCAAATTAAGGGTGCAACGGTATTCTCCAAGATCGATTTGCAATCAGGATATCACCAGTTGCGAATCAAGGAGGATGACGTCCCTAAGACCGCCTTTAAGATGAGGTTTGGACATTATGAGTTTATTGTTTTAACATTTGGATTGACAAACGCCCCAGGGGTATTTATGAGTTTGATGAATAGGGTGTTTCATGAGTACTTGGAAAAGTTCATCCAAGTATTCATTGACGATATTTTGATTTACTCTCGGATGACAGAGGAGAATGACGAGCACTTGCGCATGGTACTACAGTGTCTGCGAGAGCACAAATTGTATGGGAAGTTGTCCAAATGTTATTTTTATAAATCGAGGATTCACTACTTGGGGCATGTCATCTCTGGCGAGGGAATCGTTGTGGATCCGGCCAAGGTTGAGGCTATTATGGAATGTCCTATGCCTATGAATGTCCTATAAGTGCGTAGCTTCATGGGTTTATCAGGATACTATCGATGGTTCGTCAAGGGATTTTTTAAGATAGCAAATCTGATCACGGAGTTGCAGAAGAAGAATAAGAAGTTTGTATGGAAGGAAAAATGTGCGGAATCATTTCAGAGGCTCAAGGAATTGTTGACAACTGTACCGATACTAAAGGTCCCTGACATGGACACGGACTTCTTGGTGTGCACTAACACATCCAAGGAAGGCTTAGGTGGTGTCTTGATGCAGGACAGACGAGTGATTGCTTACATTTCGAGGAAACTGAGAAGGCATGAGGAGAACTACGACATGCACAATTTGGAGTTATTAGCCATTGTATATGCCTTGAAGGTTTGGAGACATTACCTTGTTGGATGAAAATTCAAACTAAGGAATAACCATTTTGGACTACAACACATATTTACGCAAAGTGACCTGAACACGTGACAATGGCATTGGTCGGAATTGCTTAGCGAGTATGAATTCGAGATTACTTACATAAAAGGCACAATGAACCGAGTGGCGGATGCATTGAGTCGGAGACCATGCATCTTTTCGGTGTTTCCTCTTGAGACAAATCAACGTGAGAAGATTCTCACTTTACAGCGTGATGATGACTGGTACAAAGAGGTTGAGGGATTTATCGGACAAAACACAATCATGGTACCATGATTTGAGGGATTTTCGTTTGATAGCGACGGATTATTGAGGTTTAAAAATTGGACTTGCGTACTACCAAACGACGAGTTGAGGATGTTGATCCTGAGCGAGGCTCCTAGAGCAGTCTATATGGATCATCTGGGAGTCACAAAGATGAGGGCAGACCTTAAACCCTTATTCTTTTGGAAGGGAATGAAGGCCGCATATTCAACTATGTGGCCAGATGTCTAGAATGTCAACAGGTAAAGGCTAAACATAGACACCCAGAAGGATTACTACAGCCACATGTCATTCCGAAATCAAAATGGGAGGTTATTTTGATAGATTTTATTGTTGGATTTCCATTGACAACAAGGAGACATGACTTGATTTTTGTAGTAGTAGACACTCTGACGAAGAGTGCTCACTTTACTCCTGTGCGTACGACGTATCAGGCACCTGACATAGCTAGAGTTTTCATCAGTGATATTGTGAGGTTGGATGGCGTGCCTAAGAGGATTATATCTGATCGAGGATCGGTGTTTACTGGATGATTTTGGACGAGTTTCCAAGAGGCCTTGGGAACCCAAATTAAATTTAGTATTGCGTATCACCCAAAGACTGATGGAAAGACTGAACGAATGAACAAAACCTTCGAGGACATGTTTCGCATGTATGTGAAGGACCAACAAAATCATTGGGAGGAATTCTTGCCACTAGTAGAGTTCGCTTACAACAACAGTTACCAGAGCACCATTAAAATGGTGCCTTTCGAGTTTCTTTACAGGCGACCATGTTAGATGCCTTTGAGTTGGGATCGACTTGAGGATAGGGTCCTAGTGGGACCAGAAGTGATCCAAGATATGGAAGAGAAAATGCAAACAATAGGACAAAGGATTAAAGAAGCACAGGATCGAGAGAAGTGTTACGCTGATGCGCACCGTGTCGACCATAGTTACAAGGTCGGCGATTGATTCTTCTTGTGTGTTAAACAACAAAAGAGTTCGATCAAGTTTGGGAAGGGAGATAAACTCTCTCCTAGGTTCATGGGACCTTTTGAGATTGTGGATAGAAAAGGTCCCCTGGCCTATTGACTAGACTTGCCTTATTCTTTGAGGCCTATGCACGATGTTTTTCATGTATCTGTTTTGAGACATTATATCAGTGATCCTACACATGTTATTGACATGAGTTCCTTGCAGGTATCGGATGAGGGAGTGCTCACGGCTGAGCTGCTCCACATATTAGATCATCGTGTTCGACAGTTACAACATCGAACGGTAGATCAGGTCAAGGTCCAGTGGGACAATTATAGTCCACACTCGGTGACCTGGGAGGATGCATATGATATGCACCATCAGTTTTCAGTTTTGTTTGATAGATAGACATATGATACTGTGACACACTTTATTTCAGCATATATACTGTGAAACTTCGGGACGAATTTTATACCAAGAGGGGGTGTATGTAACATCCTACTCTAGCACACTAAGCGAACTTATTCTTTGAGGACACTTGCTCGCAAGTGATCCGGATTATTATGATATTAAAACATTTGACTTTGATTTTGATGCGTTATGGGTAGATGACATGTTGTTTCACTACATTGACATAGACAGGTGCTATTGACTCGGTTTAAATGAGTGTGCAGGGTTTTGGACCTTGAGGATGAAGAGGCATCGATGGAACCCCTTGGACTCTGGATCGAGTCATGGAGTGTGCCTTTGGGTTTTGATTGTTTTACTGTGATATTAGTGCATCTGACTAGATGATATGATGTGGATATGTTCTGACATGATTTTTTGATGATGCAGGCTGACAATAGATTCTCGACTAGACTCACATATGGAGTAAAGGGGTCACACATGACTACCAGAGATGTTGAGGGAGAGGTGTGGACAGCAACCCTTCCACAGCCTACTAGCACTACCATCGTGGCTCGAACTATAGCTTAACGATTACCTAGTTCAAGGGGACCCACAATGTCATGGGGGCAGACTGCGACAGTCACTCACGATGATTCTAAGGGGCACACAATAAGGTAGGGTCCTTATTCCTTAGAATCCCTTAGTCTCCCACAAGTTCACCTGGCAAAGTGTTGACTCCAGGGGTTATTGATGTCTACCAATTAGTCAAGAGGCAAGTGGCAACCTTGGAAAACGTGATGTGTCCTGAAGGGCATGTCGTGTGAGGGAATAGTTGAGGCGAGTGGCACCCTTGGAGCACCTAGTGTGTCCTAAAGGGCACATCACATTGATGATGATAGAGGATGACCCTAAATGTCCCTAAGACAATAACGGGTTAAGAAATTTTAAAAACAATTTCTCTAATTAAATGTCGCCCAATACAAATCCAAGTTCTAAGTCTAAAATTTCGCTAGGGGTAAATTTTGTCTACTCTAAAAAATAATAATAATAATAATAATAATAAAAAGATAAATTAAAAATAGATAATAATATTTAAAAAAATAAAAACCACATAATTAATAATTATAACCTTAGTTAAAAGATTGTAATAAAAGGGAGGGGGGGAATAAGAAATTTAAGTTATTCACAAATATACATATATATATATATATGTGTGTGTGTGTGTGTGTGTGTGTGTGTGTGTGTGTGGATTAAAATTTAAACGAAAAAGGGGGAATAAATGGTTTTATTTTTGGATAATTTTAAAATATTAATTTAAGGATAAAAAGGGGAAAAGGGGGTTAAATTCCACAATTTCCATTTTGACCTCTAATAAAAAAATAGGAAACTAGGGAAAGGAGGTAACATAAAAAGGAAAAAGGGGAACTTAATGGAAAAAGAGGGAAGTCAACTTAGTAAGGAATCCACATTTAAGAGCTTTCTAATTTTAAACTGATTTAGCAATTTCATAATAGGGAAAGCCTTTAAAACCTGTAAGGGAATCTAGGGACACCTAGGAGTGATTCTAGGAGTAACTCTAGGTGGGTGAGGGAAATAAATATATTTACTTAAATAAAGAAATTAATTAATGGAGGAATGTAGGGGATGAGGGACACTTGTACGGACAAGAAATTTTAGGAAATTTATTTTTAAAACGTTAATTAAATGAGATTTTAGGAAAGAAAATATGTTCGAAACTCTATAAAAGAAAGGGAGGAGAAGCAAGAAGGATCATCTTCTATTTTTGTAAAGTTACGCTGCAGAAATAGCGACTTGAATGATTACTTGTGGGGAGTTGGGATACCCAGCTCGGAGAAGAGTGGTAGCTCGGCCTTGCGAGGTGAGCTGGGAGCTAGACGTAACCTTTGGATAGTGTGTGTGGCCACTTTGCGGCCTGAGGGGCTAAGGGGGATTAAGGGTACCCCTAGCATTGGCTAGGAGGTACCGGTGTAGTCCCGATGGTCGGCGAGCGGGAGTTGCATGGAGCGCACAGACGACACTCGGAGAAGGCAAAAGGGAAACGATATGCTTCTTTGTTGAATGATAGAATGTTGTAGGATTTAGGATGTAGTTTTGAATTCTTAATGGATCATCTGGAAAAAAAAAAGATTAAATTGCGTGTCTGGATGTTTTTCATTGGTATTCTGGTATTGGGTAGATTTATCAATTTTCTGCCTACGTTTATTTGGAAACTTAAAAGAAAAAGAAAACATTTAAACATTTTGAGTCTGTGTTTTTGGGTAACCTGATTGGGACCAACGTTATGTGGTTATGTCTTCATTATAACGAGGTACTGGAATGAAAAATGAATTCAATCTCAATCTGCAATTTCCTACACAAATCTCAGCAAATTGGTTATATTAAAAATCAGTGATTCGACGGGTGGAATGGTAATGTAAAGAATTCAATCTCAGTCTGCAAATTTGTTTATATCTCAGATAGGCCTCTGTCGATAACAATTTTTATTGGACAACCACCTTTTAATTATATATTTAAGAGCAATATTAATGGTCTGTAGATAGTGGGCAAATCCAAACTCTGGTCTTCAGATGGTGTTTCTTTTAAGAATTACATTAACCAATCGTTTTTATAGATAGCGTCCCTGTGTTAATCGTTTTCTTTTGGAAAATAACTTAAAGCAATCCTTTTATTTGTTGGTTAATGTTTTAGGTTACCAGAGTGCTTCTCCACTGAATTTATTCATGTACCTAAACCATTAAACACCCTTCCCAACCCATGCAATTCATTCTTTGACAATGAATCATCGGAGCGCTCCTCTAGTCACTCTACTCCATTGCATTCTCGCCATTATTTGCATTCCAGTTTGTTTCTTTTTCCTCTTTCCACAGTCTAGCGTATTGGACCGAGGATTCACAAATGTCATCCCTGTCTTGGCTATAGTAGACTTGGCTTTGGGCTATCGATGAGACTTGAAGTAAGGAGACTGTATACGACAGCCTTGCACCTGTCTCGTCCCTTTTTGGTCTTATCATTTCGCTGCTATTCAAACGCCTTGCAGTCGCTCAGTCGCTTGTGTTATTGAGAATTTGAGCACTGTTGAGGATTTCTTCATGACCCAACGTGCATAGGCTCCAACCTTCCTTACCTTACATCATTGTAGTCACCCCACAATTGGGTCACTACCTCCCTGCCTTTCCCCCACCTGTGATGCGACTGGGACGTCGACCCGCATTCCACCTATCCTGGCAGAGAATTTTAATTGATAATTATGAATGGCTTGGGATGAAATTGGGGTATTATCATTGTTTTCAACCTTCTGAGTAGAACCTTCCTTTACCATAGAGTGGAATTGATGGTTACGACAGAGATGTCAGAAAGAAAGTAGCAAATGGTAGTGCAGTTTCCTCGTGGGTTTCTGAAATACCTGAGTAACTGATTCGTAGCTATTTTATATCCGTTTACTACCTTTTAATGGGTGTTGGGACTAAAATTGTATTTAAATTAGCTAGCGTACCCACCTGTTGTGTTTATAACATTACTATAGCAGTTAAATTGGGTAACGATTTTAATCGTTCTAAGAAAATTCTACTTTAGTTGAATTTGTTTTACCTTCTTTTTATATATATAAATTTTATTGGTTTACAATTTAAAAATACCATTTAAATTTAAATAAACTTTAGTGTTTTACAATTTTAATAAATTTTACTGTTTTACAATTTGTTTTACTTTTTATGTAAATTTCATTGTTCTACAATTTACAATTCATATTTAAGGTGATCAAATTTAGTATGATTAAAACACCTCCGCTAAATTATAATTGAGAATTATGCCAAGACAATCTAAACAAAAAGAAAGAATCTATATGTGTAGGAACTGGTCCAGATTTATATGTATAGCTACCTTAAATTTTTTCATAGATCAAATTGTGCACCATATTAAGAATATTATCAAAGGAAAAATGATTAGAGAGTTGTTGAAGACATGGTTACGTAGCTCTAAATTCACTTGCACCTTGAATTAATTCGATAGTGGTATTGCGTCTTGGAAAAATGAGAAGCATGGTTGATGAAGTAATCATTCTCTTAGCACTTTTAAAATCAAGTAGGTTACTCTTGCGCCTTTAGGAGATGTTGAAGTTTGATCGAATTGTAAGTTTATAATAGAATCTGTAACCCTTGAAGTTTTAGGATGTGAGATTTATTATGTAAATTGACTACCTTGCTCCATGAATTAATTGATATTATTTGAACCATGATAGGTATGGACGGACAGGGGTGTAGTCACTTTATCCGCCACCAAAAATGTTAGCTACAGTTGAATTTAATGAATGCTTAATCTCGCACCTTGAAGTAAAGTAGATGACCACCTTGCACCTTGAATTAAAATAAAGTTGATTACATTGTGCACAAACTTATGTCTTGTTATGATGGATTTAGTAAATCAAACTGTCTTTCCCTGTGGAATGTATGTGATGTGTGATTGATTCATATAAATTTATCACACAACAATTGTCATTAATGTTGGTTGATTTAGCATATTTAGTTTTGGCCTTGATTGGGTTAGTGGGACGCAGACACCTCTTTGTTCCTCAGAATAGTTGCCAGCCATGAGACCTTAAATGGTCAAAATCAATGGGAACTTGGGCTTGAGAATTTCTTATGTGTCCTGGAGGTTGTAACCATTGCAAGGAAGGACGGGCGGGTAGTCACTCTTATTTATTTTGTCGGTTGATTGTCGTTCATTACTTCCAGATGCTTGATGTGCGTTTTAGGTCGTTATTTTTTTGTCACAATTGCATACATCATGTTCATCATTGTGTTGAGACTTAGAGTAGAATTTATTTACTACCTTTGTACACACATGCACACACACACACACACAAAAAAAAAGTCACACTTGTCGTAAGAGGTTGTTGTTGTACGAAACAGGTGGTATGCTACATATGGTATCAGAGCGAGTTCAACACGCGACTTGGGATCGCTACGGCTTTCATTGATATGATCGATTATACTGTTGCTAATCGAGTTGACTTGTGTGCATGCAGGTAATCATGGTTAGAGGACGCTATAGAGGTAGAAAATAGGGTGCTAGGGGAGGGGGCGCGATGCCTCTGTTAGAATATAGAAGATGGTGTGCTCATTTTACCATTGATGATACCTTCGTCACCCAACCATAGGCCGAAGCCTCCCTCCGAGCACCTTAACCTTGACTGAGAATTCCTTTGGAAGCAAACCATAGGCTAGATATCCAAACAAAGAGTAGCACATCAATCCCCAAGGATAGCACATCACAAAAGACTGATCAGATGTTCCAAACCCTAGCCAAGAGATATCCAAGCCAATACTGAAACTAGCTGTACCTGCAACCTTCCTCCAAAACTTGCGCACTAGACTGCAACTGCAGTGCGCACCAACTAGGAAAATGTAATTCTGAGATGGGTAAAATCATGAAGCTGGGTAACACTTTCATGACAATCGGGTCTCCAAAATTTTTAGCGGCAATTTTTCGACCGAACAAATATTACTTTCGGCTGAAATATTATTCGGCCGAAAATTTTCACGTCAAATTTAACGGTGCCGTCAAAATTCGTGTACAATGTTTTTTGAATGAATTATTTTCCCGCGGTAAGAATATTTCGGCCGAAATACTTTTCGGCCGAAACGTTTATTTTTCAACGGATTCCGTTAAAAACTAGGTTTCGGCCGAAAGAATATTTCGGCCGAAAACGTGAAAATGGGACTGTTTGCAGGAAACTGCAAATTCTCTCCATCTTACTTCATCTTTGGAGGTAGCGGACTCCTACAAATACTCAGAAT
>ML800275.1:36275-56305 GCA_009831015.1 Picea engelmannii | reverse complement strand
ACAAGTTTTGTTTTTACTGTAAAGTGAAATTCTAAATAAAAAAAATACTTTTATATGTTGGAAGTTGAATAACTTGTGAAAATACAGTTTTTTTTGTCATAAAACAAGCAAAAGTGTAACCCACCTTCATGATTTCACCCAGATGCTGCAAATGAGAACTGGCACCCTGTGTTTATAGTAATCCTGCCAGTTTTGCTCAGGCCGACTTCTCCTTCTGGGTATGCGTTTGTTCAGTATATTATTATTATTTCAGGTCGACTTCTTCTCTTGGAGGCTAATATCCTAATATAAATTATCTTCTTAAGCCGACAACGCTTCTAGGGTTATTATCCAACTCATTAGGGTTTCTCTTTCTTCCCGGAGTCTTCTATTCTCGTCGGGTTCACGTGTGGGGGTAAATACCTCCTGAAGCTACCATAATATTAACACTCCCTCCTAGCTAGAGAGGTATTTACAGGTAATGGACTTGAGCACAAAATATACCATTTACCTGGTAGCATCAATATAGTCATCTAGACTATTTCATGACTAGATCATGAGCATCACCATCATCATCAGCTACATCATCTCTTGAAACCATACTTCATCTGAGTAGTTAGATATGATGTTGGATAAGTCACTCTCACCATAGAGTGATACAAGAGGAGTAAAAGGTTCTGAACTATTTTCCGTTTGGAAAATCTTTGTTCATCATTCATCTGAATGATCACCATCTCCAATAATCTATTGATAGTATTCAAGGCAATTAGAACAAGGATAGAACACACCTGCGTCTATTCATAGTAGTACATAACTACAATCCAGTGGTTAACTACCACATCAAGTAACACACAAGTACTTGATCAACAATGTAAGGTTGCGAATAGTGGAATATATATCCACCACTATAGTCCTCATCTACTGTCATATAGTCTTCATAACAAACATCTGAGAGCATCCTACATAGAAACAATGTTATGATAAAAACTGAATCATCTGGGGCAATCTTTCACTCACGTCTGTGAGATCTGAAACACTGTCTGCCCTCAGTATAGAATATCAACAATAATCATCTGGGCCAATATTTCACTCACATCTGTGAGATATGAAAGAATGTTTGCCCTCAATATGAAATATCAACAATAGGCTATCTGCCCCATTCTTCTCAACCAAGGAAGAAGGATTATTTCTGATTTCTGAGCTTGGACCATTTCTCACCCTAGGCCATTCCTTTGACACTAAACAAAGTGTAACCTGGAGAGAATGAGTCTACCCTCGAGAAATGTTTGGACCATTCCTTACCCTGGGCCATTCCTCCGACACTAAACAAAGTGTAACCTGGAGGGAATGAATCTTCCCTCAAGGAATAACTATCCCTGATTGCTGAGACTGGACTAATCCCCACCCTAGGCCATTCTTTCGACACTAAACAAAGTGTAACCTATAGAGAATGAGTCTGCCCTCGAGGAATAACTTTCCAGACCATTCCCCACCCTGGGCCATTCCTCTGACACTAAAGTGTAACCTAGAGAGAATATATAACCCTCGAGGAATGTTTGTCCTGCATCAACCTCCAAAAAGGATGATTCTTCGAAACTGCTCACAACTGTGAACTTCGAAAGAATGACTACCCGACAAGGCGAACCATTCTACTTGACCACTACTCAGAGTGAGTGCCAAGAAGAATGATTGTCCTAGACCACTCACCATAATGGGAAGTCGTTGTCTATGATACATCAACAATCAGTCTACCTCCCATGTTAACTACAATGGGAAGTCATTGTCCGTCAGAAATATCAATCCACTTTCCGAACAGGAAAGCATCTGTCCAATCTGGACGATTTTTCAATTACAAAGATAAATGATATTTTCAATTCTCCCTCCTAACTAGAGAGTTATTTCAATCACAAAAAAAAATGTTTATGTACCTTATTCTAGTTTGGAGAGTCTTCCCTTCCAGCTATGAGAGTCATTTCCATGAGCTCTAGCTTGAGTATGCAGGTCCTTTCATCTTGGATAGAGGCTTTACCAAAATGTATGCTTATCTACTCATCTGTGGAGATATGTATTGGAGAAATCATTTTCTTCTTTCTGGACTTCATCATGGGTAGTGTAATGCTTGTAATGTAGTCTGGAACATTGTGAAGGCTTCATGTAGATCTGAATATTAGAGTATATCATAGTTGGAGAACAATAACATATTCATGTGGTACTTCTTTTGTCATGATGAGATCTGATCTTTTGATTAGTCATCTTGATGTTATAGGAAATCTTCACCATGCTTCTGCTATGCACTGGAGGTTCTCCATCATGTTGTCTTCTGCATATAGGATTCTCTTCCTGGTATGTTTCAAAGTCTTGAGATTTCTCTTCATACGCTCTTTAGTCAATTTCTCTAGAGAACATTCTTTGCATTCATCTGATGTATAATTTCGAATCATGGATGTTACGGATGATGTAATGGCTTATATAGAGATAAGTCTGGTGTACCAGAACAATCAATCATCATAGTCTCCTCCCTCCATCTGAGAGAATCTCTGGTTCTGGATCTCGTAATGCTTTCATTCATAAGTCTTCCATACACTATTCTTCATCACGACTTTCAGTTCTTCTGCTTGATTTCTTTTAGTGAGTTCGTATTAGGCTGGTACAATGACTGGTTGTTCTAGTTTCTCTTCCTTTATTGGAATCTTCATGTTCTTCTTTAGCTTTTGGGTTCATGGAGTTTCTTATAGATTCCATGTCCTAGAGATTCCACTTCTTACCTTCATTATAGGATCACAGATCTGGATGGACAACCAAGAATACTTTAAGGCTTCTGAGGAAGTCTTCTTCTGTGACTGAACTGAACACGTATTGTCTTTCATGACTGCTACCATGGATATATATATTTCATCATCTTCAATGAATCATAGGATTAGCTCCCTCCTAATCCTTACTTCATGTAAGAGTGCATATAATCTACTCCCTTCGTCTGAATGAGTCCATGCTTCCATCTTCATCCTTATTGTCTTCTACAATATATAATAGAGTCCATGCTTCCATATGCATCCTTATTGTTTTCTTTGTAGGTTCCTTTTCTTCGACAACTGATGCTTTATGCTTCTCTTTCCTTTTCTTTAGCTCAGGACACTGGTTCATGTAGTGACCATACTTTTGACAGTTGAAGTACTGTATTTCTGAAATGTCTTTTCTTTGTTTTGGCTTCCTTCTTGAATCGAACTTTCTTTTGTCTCTGAAGTTCTTGAATCTTGCTATGAAGGCTTGATCATCGTACTTCTTTTGAGGTTTATCTTTTGCATTGATCCTTGATTCTTCTTGAGCACAGCAAGTCCAAAGTTCTTCAAATGTCAGGTACTCCTTCCTTATGTTCATGCTTGCAGAAAATGCACCCCATGTCTTGGGAAGACCATTGAGTACTATGTTCACCAATTCCTTTTCTGAAGTGATCTCTTCAATAGCTTGTAGTTGATCTCTTAGATGGGATATCCTTACAAAGTATGATGTTATGTTGTCGTCATCATTCATCTTCATGTCATGGAGCTCATTCTTCAGACTCATAACTTGTCCAATGTTTCTAACTGAGAAGAGATTTGTTAGGGCATCGTAAATCTTCTTCGATGAGTCAAGATGGGAGATGTAGGGTATCAAGTGGTATTTTATGGAATCCACTATGATACTCATGGCATTGATGTCAACATATTTGAACTTATCCATAACTGCAATGTTCTGCGGTTCCATCTCTTCTCCTTCTTTAAACTCTGGCTTCATGATCTTTCCTTTCACAATATCCAACACTTTATTCTTGGAAAGGATGAGGTCAATCCTTGTCTTCCACACTCTAAAGTTAGAAGCTCCATATAACTTGTTCTCAGACTTCATAGAGTTCATCATGGCTTGCTTGACTTGGTCAAACCCTAGATTTGACCAGAAATCCAAATTTCACATCTTGGCCTTCTGAGAGTACCAGGAGATGTGCTGGGCTAGGGCGCACTGATCTATCCAGAGATTAGGTCAATCTCATCACTTAAGGTGCCTCAACAAGAGGTTTAGGGTTTCTACAACTGCTTCTACTGGTAACCCTAGCTGCAGTGCTTTTGGAAGTTGCTCCTGCTAGTAACCCTAGCGACAGTTCCTCAACGAGCTCAATGTCTAGCAGCTATGTTTCCTTCCAACGTTTTAGGCTAACTGAAGGGGTGTGGGCCCATAACCTATTAGAATATATAAGATGGTGTGCTCGTTTTACCATTGACGATACCTTCGTCACCCAACCATAGGCCAAAGCCTCCCTCTGAGCACCTTAACCTTGACTGAGAATTCCTCCAGAAGCAAACCATAGGCTAGATAGCCAAACAAAGAGTAGTGCATCAATCCCCAAGGATAGTGCATCAAAAAAGACTGATCAGATGTTCCAAACCCTAGCCAAGATATATCCAAGCCAATACTGAAACTAGTTGTTGCTGCAGCTGCAGCTGCAACCCTCCTCCAAAACCTGCACACCAGACTGCAACTGCAGTGTGCACCAACTGGGAAACTACAATTCTGAGATGCTGCAAATGAGAACTGGCACCCTGTATTTATAGTAATCCTGCCAGTTTTGTTGGGGCCGACTTCTTCTTCTAGGTATGTATCTGTTCAGTATATTATTATTATTTCTGGATGACTTCTTTTCTTGGAGGCTAATAACCTAATATAAATTATCTTCTTGAGCCGACAAGGCTTCTAGCGTTATTAGCCAACTCATTAAGGTTTCTCTTTCTTTTCAGAGTCTTCTATTCTCATCAGGTTCACACGTGGGGGTAAATACCTCCCACAGCTACCATAATATTAATAGCCTCTAGTAGCCTCCACACCTGAGCGGTCTAACCCCAAGGGAGATGAGAAGGTTCTTGGACAAGAGCAGATAGCAGTTGGTGATGTAGTCAGAATGATGATATATTTTCAGCGCATGTCCAAGGCACTGATTAGCCGTTTGGACAGAGATGAGGCCAGGGAACCGGTACCCACTGAGGTTCTACTATGCACTCTGGTCGGTATTGGTAGTATTCACCATGAACTTGAGAAGGTCAAATTTCCCAAGTTCTTTGGTGCCCCATATGGCACAGCCATCGAGGCATGGTTGAAGAACATGGCGATGTGCTTCACACTTCGCAATTATACCTCCAACATGAAGGTCCGCATGGCAGTCTTTCAACTGAAGGGGAGCGCTCTTCTATGGTGGAAGACGCTCCTACCGCAGCTGAACATGGCCATCAAAGATGTGTCATGGGAACTGTTCGAGGAACATTTCAGAGAAAGGTACCTTTCAGAGGAATTCTTTGAGCGTCTGCTTAATGAGTTCAACGCCTTATGACAGGGAGGTCGTACGGTGCCTGAGTACGAGGCCCATTTTATGGAGTTGCTTCGGTATGCTCTGCACCTTAGCACTGAAAAACTTAAGCTCAATAGGTTTGTGTTCGGGCTTAACGACAACCTACATGAAAAGGTTAGGATTTTGATGCCTCAAACCTTGCATGATGTCATCCAGAAGGCCCTCATAGTAGAGGAGGATCTTATCAGTGGGGGTCAGACCAGGACTCCAGCGAGACCAGCAGGGCAGGTTTCATCTGGAACACAGTAGCACCAGACACCGGCGCGACATACGCCAGGATATCGTGGCTTCCAAAGGGGATCCACATTCACTACACCTCAATGACCGACGCCTCAGTAGCGAACACCTTATCGGGGGCCATAACATCCACAATAGCGCCACCCGTAGCACCAATAGTAGTTTAGGGTTGTTCAACAGAACATACTAGGGTTCTAGGCCAGTGGGCCATCATCTTCTACTTCGAGTACCAGGACTACTGGGCCGAAGAAGGGATGTTGGACATGTGGGGAGCCACACTACCAGTTTGATTGCCCATTGGAGAGGACTAGAGCATCTGTATCATCCATACCAACTACCGTGGGAGATATGGGCAAGGCCCACCAGATTCATGCAGCGATGAATAACCACTAGGCAGAGCATCGGTCGACTTTGCTCAAGATGACAAGTATCATCGTTGACTAGACCCTCAGCATTTTGATAGATCTTGGTGCTACATAAAGCTTCATTTCTAGTGCAGTGCTAAAAAGGATTAAGGTAAAGGCAGTCAAACAGGACGAATTTAGCTTCATGGAGATGGCTTTGGGAGCCAAACAAAATGTTGGAGGAAAGGTTATGGGCTGTGTCCTTAACCTAGAAGAGTTTGTCACCAGGGCCAACCTATACATCACGATCCTATGATCTTACGATGTCATGATTGGTATGGATTGGTTGGAATCGCATGAGGTGATACTCAACCGTAAGACGAAATGGTTGAGCTTGGTCGATGATGAGGGATAGATATGTGTGATTGTAGGATGGAACCAGGGAGTTTCCCTGAGGTTCATCTCTTCCTTACAGTTATGAAAGAGTATGCACAAGGGGTGCAAGATTTATGCGATCCTTGTGTTAAACGAGAAGGGAGTAGTGGAAGTTCTAGAACACCTTTCGGTGGTGAGAGACTTTGTGGACGTGTTTCCAGAGGAGTTACCTGGGATGCCACCAGAGAAGGAATTAGAGTTTACCATAGACCTAAAACCAGGGACTGAATCGTTAGCAAGAACGCCTTATCGAATGTCGACCCTGGAGTTACAAGAGTTGAAAATGCAACTGAAGGAGTTGTTGGACCTGGGACTGATATGTCCTAGTGTGTCACCGTGGGGTGCACCTGTTATTTTCATATGAAAGAACGACAGATCGTGGAGACTTTGCATTGACTACCGTCAACTGAACAAGGCCACGATCAAGAATCAATATCCCTTACCAAGAATTGATGATCTGTTCAATCAAATGAAGGGTGCGATGGTGTTCTCCAACATCGATTTGCAGTCAGGGTATCACCAGTTGTGGATCAAGGAGGATGACGTCCATAAAACTACCTATAAGACGAGGTTTGGACATTACATGTTTATTTTTTTACCGTTTGGATTGACAAACTCCCCGGGTGTATTTATGAGTTTGATGAATGGGGTGTTCCGTGAGTACTTGGACAAGGTCATCGAAGTACTCATTGACGATATTTTGATTTACTCTCGGATGAAAGAGGATCATGACGAGCACTTGCTCTTGGTACTACAGTGTCTGCGAGAGCACAAATTGTATGGGAAGTTGTCCAAATGCTCTTTTTATAAATCAAAGATTCACTACTTGGGGCATGTCATCTATGGCGAAGGCATTGTTGTGGATCCAGCCAAGGTTGAGGCTATTATGGAATGGCCTGCACCTATGAATGTCCCGGAAGTGTGTAGCTTCATGGGTTTAGCAGGATGCTATCGACGGTTCGTCAAGGGATTTTCGAAGATAGAAAATGAGATCATGGAGTTGCAGAAGAAGAATAAGAAGTTTGTATGGACTGAAAAATGCACAGAATCATTTCAGAGGCTCAAGTAATTGTTGAAAACCGCACCGATACTAAAGGTCCTTGACATGAATGCGGACTTCTTGGTGTGCACTGACAGATCCAAGTAAGGCTTAGGCAGAGTCTTGATGCAAGATGGATGAGTGATTGCTTACATTTCAAGGAAACTGAGAAGGAATGAGGATAACTACGAGATCCACAATTTGGAGTTATTAGCCATTGTATATGCCTTGAAGGTTTGGAGACATTACTTTGAGATTACTTACATAAAAGGCACAATGAACAGAGTGGCGGATGCATTGATTCAGAGACCATGCATATTTTCAGTGTTTCCTCTTCAGACAAATCTACGTGAGAAGATTCTCACTTTACAACGTGACAATGACTGGTACAAAGAGGTCAAGGGCTTTATCAGATAAAACACAGTGATGGTACCATGATTTGAGGGAATTTCGTTTGATAGATGGATTATTAAGGTTTAAAAATCGGATTTACATACCGCCAAACGACGAGTTGAGGATGTTGATCCTGAGCGAGGCTCTTAGAGAAGTCTATATGGCTCATCCAGGAGTCACGAAGATGAGGGCAGACCTTAAACCCCTATTCTTCTGGAAGGGAATGAAGGCTGACATAGTCAACTATGTGGCCAGATGTCTAGAATGTTAGCAGGTAAAGGCTGAACATAGACACCCAATAGGATTACTACAACCACATGCCATTCCAGAATTGAAATGGGAGGTTATTTGGATAGATTTTATTATTGGATTGCCACCGACGGCAAGGAGACATGACTTGATTTTCGTAGTAGTAGACACTCTGACGAAGAGTGCTCACTTGATTCCTGTGTGTATAATGTATCAGGCACCTAACATAGCTAGAGTTTTCATCAATGAGATTGTGAGGCTGCATGGCGTGCCTAAGAGGATTATATCCGATAGAGGATCGGTGTTTATTGGATGATTTTGGATGAGTTTCCAAGAGGCCTTGGGAACCCAACTTAACTTTAGTACTGCGTATCACCCAAAGACTGATGGAAAGACTGAACAAATGAACCAAACCTTGGAGGACATGTTGTGCATGTACGTGATGGACCAACAAAAGTGTTGGGAGGAATTCTTGCCACTAGTAGAGTTCACTTACAACAACAGTTACCAGAGAAGCATTAAAATGTCACCTTTTGAGTTTCTTTATGGGCGACCATGTCAAACGCCTTTGAGTTGGGATCGGCTTGAGGATAGGGTCCTAGTGGGACCAGAAGCGATCCAAGAGATGGAAGAGAAAATGAAAACAATAAGACAAAGGATTAAAGAAGCACAGGATCGCCAGAAGAGTTATGCTGATGCGCACCGTGTCAAACGTAGTTACAAGGTCGGCGATCGAGTCTTCTTGCGTGTGAAACCACACAAGAGTTCGATCAAGTTTTGAAAGGGAGATAAACTCTCTCCTAGGTTCATGGGACCTTTCGAGATTGTGGAGAGAAACGGGCCCATGGCCTATCGACTAGCCTTGCATTATTCTTTGAGGCGTATGCATGATGTTTTTCATGTATCTGTTCTGAGACATTATATTAGTGATCCTACACATGTTATTGACATGAGTTCCTTGCAGGTATCAGACGAGGTAGTGCTCACAAATGAGTCAGTCCATATCTTATATCATCACAATCAACAGTTACGACGTCGAACGGTAGATCAGGTCAAGGTCCAGTGGGACAATTATAGTCCGCACTCGGTGACCTGGGAGGATGCATATGATCTGCGTCATCAGTTTTCATTTTTGTTTGATAGATAAACATATGATACTGTGACACACTTTATTTCAGCATATATATTGTGAAACTTCGGGACAAAGTTTAGACCAAGATGGGGTGTATGTAACATCCCGCTCTAGCGCACTGAGCGAACTTATTCTTTGAGGACACTTGCTCGCAAGTGATCCAGATTATTATGATATTAAAACATTTGACTTTGATTATGATGCATTATGGGTAGATGACATGTTGTTTTACTACATTGACATAGGCAGGTGCTATTGACTCGGTTTAACTGAGTGTGAAGGGTTTTGGACCTTGAGGATGCAGAGGCATCGATGGAACCCCTTGGACTCCGGATCGAGTTAGGGAGTTTGCCTTTGGGGTTTGATTGTTTTACTGTGATATTAGTGCATCTGACTAGATGATATGATGTGGATATCTTCTGACATGATTTGTTGATGATGCAGGCTAACGATAGCTTTCCAACTAGACTCACATATGGAGTAAAGGGGTCACACATGACTACCAGAGATGTTGAGGGAGAGGTGTGGACAATAGCCCTGCCATATCCTACTAGCACTCCCGCCATGGTTCGAACTATAGGTTAACAATTACCTAGTTCGAGGGGACCCACGATGTCGTGGGGGCAGACTGGAACAATCGCTCACGATGATTCTAAGGGGCACGCAATAAGGCGGGGGCCTTATTCCTTAGAAGCCCTTAGTCTCCCACAAGTTTACCTAGCGGAGTTTTGACTCCAAGGGTTATTGATGTCTACCAATCAGTCAAGAGGAAAGTGGCACCCTTGGACCACATGGGGTGTCCTGAAGGGCACGTCGCGTGAGGGAACATATGAGGTGAGTGGCACCCTTGGAGCACCAAGTGCATCCTGAAGGGCATGTCACATTGATGATGATAGAGGATGAACCTAAATGTCCCTAAGAGAATAACGAGTTAAGAAATTTTAAAAACAATTTCTCTAATTAAATGTCTCCCAGTACAAATCTAAGTTCTAAGTCTAAAATTTTACTAGGGGTAAATTTTGTCTAGCCTAAAATAAATAAATAAAAATTAAAAGATAAATTAAAATGAGATAATAATATTTAAAAAAAATAAAAACCACATAATTAATAATTATAACCTTAGTTAAAAGCTTGTAATAAAAGGGAGGGGAGGGGGATAAGAAATTTAAGTTATTCACAAATATATGTGTGTGTGTGTGTGTGTGTGGATTAAAATTTAAAAGAAAAAGGGGGAATAAATGGTTTTATTTTTGGATAGTTTTAAAATATTAATTTAAGGATAAAAGGGAAAAAGGGGGTTAAATTCCACAATTGCCATTTTGACCTCTAATAAAAAGGGGAAAGAGGGAAAATAAAAAAATAGGAAACTAGGGAAAGGAGGTAACATAAAAAGGAAAAAGGGGAACTTAAAGGAAAAATTGGGAAGTCAACTTAGTAAGGAATCCACATTTAACAATTTTCTAATTTTAAACTAATTTAGCAATTTCATAATAGGGAAAGCCTTTAAAACTTGTAAGGGAATCTAGGGACACCTAGGAGTGATTCTAGGAGTAATTCTAGATGGGTGAGGGAAATAAAGATATTTACTTAAATAAAGAAATTAATTAATGGAGGAATGTAGGGGATGAGGGACACTTGTACGGACAAGAAATTTTAGGAAATTTATTTTTAAAACTTTAATTAAATGAGATTTTAGGAAAGAAAGGAGGTTTGGACTCTATAAAGGAAAGCGAGGAGAAGCAAGAAGGATCATCTTCTGTTTGCGTAAAGCTACGCTGCAGAAATAGCGACTTGACTGATTACTTGTGGGGAGTTGGGATACCCATCTTGGAGAGGAGTGGTAGCTCAGCCTTGCGAGGCAATTTGGGAGCTAGACGTAACCTCTGGATAGTGTGTGTGACCCCTTTGCGGCTCGGGGGGCTAAGGGGGAAGAAGAGTACCCCTAGCATTGGCTAGGAGGTACCAGTGTAGTCTCGACAGTCGGTGAGCGGGAGTTGCACGGAGCGTGCAGACGACACTCGGAGCATGCAAAGGGAAACTGTATGCTTCTTTGTTGAATGATAGAATGTTGTAGGATTTAGGATGTAGTTCTGCAGGCTTAATGGATCATCTGGAGAAAAAAAAGATTAAATTGCATGCCTGCATGTTTTTCACTGGTATTTTGGCATTGGGTAGATTTATCGATTTTCTGCCTGCATTTGTTTGGAAACTAAAAAGAAAAAGAAAACATTTAAACATTATGAGTCTGCATTTTTGGGTACCCTAATTGGGACCAGTGTTCTGTGGTTATTTCTGCGTTATAACGGGGTACTGGAATGAAAAATGAATTCAATCTCAATCTGCAATTTTTTACAAAAAACTCAGCAACTTGGTTATATTAAAACTCAACGATTCAACTGGTGGAATGGTAATGTAAAGAATTCAATCCCAGTCTGCAAATTTGTTTATATCTCAGATAGGCCTCTGTCGATAACATTTTTTATTGGACAACCACCTTTTAATTATATATTTAAGAGCAATATTAATGGTCTGTAGATAGTGGGCAAATCCAAACTCTGGTCTTTAGATGGCATTTATTTTAAAAATTACATTAGCCAATCATTTTGATGGATAACTTCCCTATGTTAACTATTTTCTTTTGGAAAATAACTTAAAGAAATCCTTTTATTTGTTGGTTAATGTTTTAGGTTACCAGAGTGCTTTTCCAGTGAATTTATTCTTGTACCTAAACCATTAAACACCCTGCCCAACCTGTGCAATTCATGCTTTGCCAATGAATCATCGGAGCGCTCCTCCAGTCACTCTACTCCATTGTATTCTCGCCATTATTTGCATTCTAGTTTGTTTTTTTTTTCTTCTTTCCATAGTCTAGCGTATTGGACTGAGGATTTGCAAATGTCATCCCTGTCTTGGCTACCGTAGACTTGGTTGCGGGCTATCAATGAGACTCAAAGTAAGGAGACTATATACGATAGCCTTGCACCCATCCCATCCATTTTTGGTCTTATCATTTTGCTGGTATTCAAATGCCTTGCAGTCGCTCAGTCACTTGTGTTATTGAGGATTTGAGCACCGTTGAGGATTTCTTCATGACGCAACATGCATGGGCTCCAACCCTCTCTCCCCTATAAACTTTGATGACTTACCTTCCTTACCTTATGTCATCACAGTCGCCCCATGATTGGGCCGCTGCCTCCCTACCTTTCCCCTACCTGTGATGCGACTGGGACGCCGACCCACATTCCACCTATCCTGGTAGAGAATTTTAATTGATAATTATGAATGGATTGGGACGAAATGGGGGTATTATCACTATTTTCAACCTTTTGAGTAGAACCTTCCATTACCATAGAGTGGAAGCGATGGTTACGATAGATATGTCAGAACGGAAGTAGTGTGGTTTCCTCGTGGGTTTGTGAAATACCTGAGTAACTGTTGTGTGGCTATTTTTATATCCGTTTACTACCTTTTAATGGGTGTTGGGTCTACAATTGTATTTAAATTAGCTAGCGTACCCACATGTTGTGTTTATAACTATACTATAGTAGTTAAATTGGGTAATGATTTTAATCGTTCTAAAAAAATTCTACTTTAGTTGAATTTGTTTTACCTTCTTTTTATATATATAAATTTTATTGGTTTACAATTTAAATATACCATTTAAATTTAAATAAACTTTAGTGCTTTAGAAATTTAATAAATTTTACTGTTTTACAATTTGTTTTACTTTTTATGTAAATTTCATTGTTCTACAATTTACAATTCATATTTAAGGTGATCAAATTTAGTATGATTACAACACCTCCGCTAAATTATAATTGAGACTTATGCCAAGACAAACTAAACAAAAAGAAGGAATCTATATGTGTAGGAATTGGTCCAGATTTATATGTATAACTACCTTAAATTTTGTCATAGATCAAATTGTGCACCATATTAAGAATATTATCAAAGGAAAAATGATTGGAGAGTTGTTGAAGTCGTGGTTACATAGCTCTAAATTCACTTCCGCCTTGAATTAATTTGATAGTGGTATTGCATCTTCGAAAAATGAGAAGCATGGTTGTTGAAGTAATCATTCTCTTAGAACTTTTAAAATCAAGTAGGTTACTCTTGCGCCTTTAGGAGATGTTGAAGTTTGATCGAATTGTAAGTTTATAATAGGATCTGTACCCCTTGAAGTTTTAGGATGTGAGATTTATTATGTAAATTGACTAACTTGTTCCATGAATTAATTGATATTATTTGCACCATGATAGGTATGGATGGACAAGGGTGTAGTCACTGCATCCACCAACAAAAATGTTAGCTACAGTTGAATTTAATGAATGTTTAGTCCCGCACCTTGAAGTAAAGTAGATGACCACCTTGCACCTTGAATTAAAATAAAGTTGATTACATTGTGCACAAACTTATGTCTTGTTATGTGATGCAATCGCGACCCTCGTAGTCCAACCGCTTCCACCAGGACCTTCTTTCACTTCGGCCCAAAGAGTTTAAAGAACTCTTCCCACTCCTTACGGGAGTTTTCAATACCCACAAAAATCCTCTCCTGATGATCTCCCTTTTTTTCTTGTCGGGAAATCGGGTTTTGCATTATCGCGTAACCTGTGAGCACATTCCTCGTGCTAACCAAACCCCCGAACCCTGATGGGTCAAAGGTCAACGCTTCCATGCTTGTCGGGGATTTCCCTATCGGGATATCGGAACATGTGATGTCGCGGTCCACTTGCACTATGAACTCCCAAACCCCGAACTCCGATACGCACGTGCGCTTTCTTCCTGCCACGTCACCCTCTCTCTCCAATCTTTCGGGAATCGCAGGATCGCGATTTCAACAGTCACAATTCCTTTGCAGTGTAAAACCCCGAATGCCGAATCCTGACTTTTCGGGATATCGTGCCACCTGTCCCTTAGAAATCAATGGCTTCGATTTGATCGGGAAATCGCTAATTGCGATTTCAATAGATATGAAACTCTTGCCTCCGGGAAACCCGATAAGCTGAACCCCGATGGCTATTTGTTCTCCCTACGCCTAAGGGTTAAGTCACTCGCAACTCCTCCAGGATTTGGTGGTCGGCGGGACTTCGCGAATCTCTCCTACAAATCCTAGCCGTTAGTTCCTCCTCCACTGTATCACTAGGGAGCTATCTCTCCTGAGCTTGTCAACTCTGACTCTCTCAGGGACTTTGTGTACGCTTCTTGCACTTGACCTCCAACATCTCTCAAAGTGTTGATTCTTCCAGACTTTGGGCACTTGCAGTCGCAATAATCCCTATGTTCATGTGCTCAGACTAGCTACTGAGACTTCAATTTTATCCTGCACTCCTCCGACACGACTCTACCAACCCAAATCAACTTCTGGGTAAATTGAGCATAAGGGTTTAACTGCCTAGCCTCATCAACGCACTCTATGCGGATGAGTCTGAGAAGGAAAAGAATGAGTTTCAATTGTTTCTCTATCTGATCTAGGAGATTCCTGCATAGAGTGCAGTCAAATTCATCTGCAAGGAGTGTGTTGATGAAGGCTAGATAGTTTAACCATTTGTTCTCATTTTCTCAGAAGTGACTTGGGTTGTTGCAACCATGCAAGGAGCATGCAGGTTGAAGGAAAGAGAAGTCTCAGTAGTAAATTTGAGCAGAAGAAGGCAGAGACTATTTTTGCCAGAAGTGCACAGAGTCTGAAAGACTCAACACTTTGGGAGTTGTTGAAGGTCGAACACGAAGAGTGTGCACAAAGTATCTGAAGGAATCAGAGTTGACAAGCTCAGGAGGAATAGATCCTTTGTGATACTGTGGAGGAGAACTCAGGAGACGATTTGAAGAAACTTCGAACAGGAAGAATCTTTAGATTGGGAGGATTCCTTGAAAGGGAGGAATCAATGGCCAAGGTTCGCAGAGGAGCCTTGAAAAATTACGCCAGCCATTATATCTCGAGGAGATACACACGGGTTAACCTAAGCGTGCCGAGGAGGAGCCCAAGAGCCATTGGGATTCGGCTCATCGGGGTTTTTGGAGACAAAGGGTTTGGGCCTGTTGAAATCGTGATTAGCGATTTCCCGATGCAGCTGGAACCGTTGATGTCATCGGGAATACATGGCGTGAGATCCCGGAGAGTCAGGATTCGGCACATCAAAGTTCTTGGTGTCGAAAGAATCACAGAGGATTCGCGAAACTTTGAATTGCGATGGGTCCCACAGTGAGAGTGTTTGGTATTGACAGGTGGCATCGCATATAGGAATTCGGGACTTGGAAGGTCCTATGAAATGGGTTCATAGGAATCGTGAATTCCCAAAACATGATTTCCTGATTTACTGGAGAACGTGGGGTCCAAGTGATAGTGCAGAGGAAAGGTGGCATCGAAGTTCAAGAATCAGAGGTTTTGGGGGAGCAGCGACACACGACTGTGTGTTTACCAATTTCCCGACTGGGAAATCCCCGATAAGCACAAAGAAGGCACGTAGGAAATATTCATCGGGTTTCAGAGTTTAGTGCGACCCGAGTACAGGACTCGCTACTACGTGAAGTCCAACTTCCCGATAGACTCAAGGGAGATTGTAAGTAGAGCATCCTGTGGGTGCCGATAGCTTCCGATAGGAAGTTGAAGAGTAGTCTAGCTCTTCGGGCCTAGGAAAAAGAAGGTCCTGGAGGAGGCGAGATGCGCAGGTGGCGCATGCTGCATCAAGTGGTATCAGAGCAAGAAAATCTCTTTATTTTCTATAACAGAGGAGAAGAGAAAATTTCACCATGCCGCCGAGAAGAGGTAGACAATCACCCAATCGAGAGGGGGAAAGAGAGATGTCCAGAGAAAGAAGTAGCCAAGGAAAAAATGTAGAGATGGAGAGGGAATTACGAAATCTTCATGCCAGAATGGAAGATATGGAAGCAGCTGAGAGATGCACAACAAATACTGGAGATTTGAGTGACTCCGAAGGCGAAGCTGAAGCCGAACAGGAAGGAAAAGTTGCAGCTGAAGATGTAGCCAATGAGCAGTTGATTAAGGCTATCGCTCGAATGAGTTTGAAGACCAAAATGGACATTCCAACTTATGAAGGAAGTTTGGATGCAGAAGAGCTGTTGGATTAGATCAGGGCTCTTGACACCTACTTTGATTATGAGGATATCGAAGAGGATAAAAAGGTAAAGCATGATGTCACTAAATTGAAAGGACATGTAGCATTATGGTGGGACGAGATTAAGGCTGATAGACGTTCCAAAGGGAAGCAAAAGATCAAAATCTGGGATCGAATGATTGCGAAGATGAAGGAAAAGTTCATCCCAAGGGATTATCAGATCACCTTGTTCAGGAGAATGCAGAACCTGATACAGAAGTTGATGACGGTGAAGGAATACACCGAAGAGTTTTATAAGCTCAACATCAGAGCAGGTCATCGGGAGAGCGATGATGAGAAGGTAGCCAGATACCTGAATGGCCTGAGGTATGAAATTCAAGATGAATTGAGCATGACGACCATCAGAATGGTGGAGGATGCTTACCAGATGGCTCTGAAAGTCAAGGAGAAGTTGAGCTGTAAGCAAGGACAGTGAGGGTGAGGCAGAAGTCAGCCCAGAGGTAAGGCAGTTGCCCAAGAAAGAACTCAGAAGCCTAGGGAGGAATGGAAGAAACCTCAAGGTAAGATTGAGAGAGGTGGAACCTCACAGCAAAGACAACAATATGCTGAGCCGAGGAGACAACATAACGAACCGAGAGGAGATTATGCTGATGCAAACACTTTTCCTCGTACCAGAGGTAGGGGAAGAGGCCTAGGTGGAGTCATCACATGTTTCACATGTGGAAAGGATGGGCATAAAGCAGTTGACTGTCCAGATAGAAAAAGGGATGGAGGAGAAGCTCACATCGCCGAAGCGCAGAGGTGTGATGCTGAGTCAGAAGATGCAGATAGCGGAAGATCGCTTGGGATGCATAAGGTCCTTTTGACACCTGAGAAGGAGGTGGAAAGCTCAGTGCGGAGGACCAAACTGTTCAGGACAGCTTGCAAAGCCAAGGGCTGGAAATGCAAGGTTATTGTGGATAGTGGTAGCACAGACAATCTCGTTTCAACCGAGATGGTAGAAAAGTTGGAGTTGGAGACGACTGATCATCCCAGTCCATACAAGGTTTCGTGGTTACAAAAAGGACACCAGGTGAGTGTTACGAAACAATTCTTGGTTGAATTCAAAATAGGAGGATATAATGATAAAATTCTCTGTGATGTTATTCCTATGGATGTATGGCATTTATTGCTAGGAAGGCCATGGCAGTATGACAGAAATGTAGTTCATGATGGGAAGATGAATACGTAAACTTTAGAGAAGAATGGGAGAACCCATAAGTTGCTTCCGATAAAGGATAAGGAAGTAAAAACAGAAGTAAACAACACAATACTTCTCATGAGTGGGAAGGAGCTTCTCACAGAAGTAAAGAAGAAGGAGGATCCAAATTTCTTTGTGGTCAGAAAACCGAGAGTTGTTTTGACCAGCACAAGAGTGGACGACTTGCCGGAGGAAATTCAGGAACTGTTGAAAGAGTTCGCTGATATAGTTGTGGACGAATTACCTCATTCGTTTCCGCTAATGAGGAGCATAAGTCATCACATAGGCCTTGTACCGAGAGCTAGTTTTCCGAACAAGGCTGCGTATAGGTTGATGCCTCAGGAGAACGAGGAGGTTAAGAAACAGGTCCAGGAGTTATTGGACAAAGGACTGGTCAGGGAGAGTTTAAGTCCGTGTGTTGTTCCAACGGTACTGAGCCCAAAGAAAGATGGAGGCTGTAGAATGTGTACTGACTCAAGAGCGATCAATAAAATTACCATTAGATACAGATTCCCACTGTCGAGAATGGATGATCTGATGGATTGCCTGAGCGGAGTGAATTATTTTTCAAAGATAGATTTGAAAAGCGGATACCACCATATTCGCATGAGGGAAGGCAATGAATAGAAGACAACCTTCAAAACCAACGAAGGACTGTATGAATGGCTAGTCATGCCGCTTGGTTTGACGAATGCACCAAGTACATTCATGAGGCTGATGAATGAAGTGCTGAAAGAATTTATTGGTAAGTTTGTCATTGTTTATCTAGATGACATCTTGATCTTTAGTAAGATGAAGGATGAGCATTTGAAACATTTGGCCATTGTGATGAGAAAGCTACAGCAACAGAAGCTGTTGATCAATGTGAGGAAATCTTCATTTATGAAGAAGGAACTCATTTATTTGGGGTTTGTCATATCGGAAAATGAATTGAAGATGGATCTAAGTAAAGTAGAGATAATAAAGAATTGGCCATCACCAAGAAATGTTTTCGAGGTGAGAAGTTTTCATGGACTAGCGAGTTTCTATAGGAAATTCATCCTAAAATTTAGCGGAATTAGCGCAGCGATGATGGACATAGTGAAGAAGCGGCATAAGACTTTTCACTGGAAAACAGAAGCTGAGAAAATCTTCAATCTGTTGAAGGGGAAGATAACGAAACGACCAGCGTTGGTGTTTCCGGACTTCAAGAAGACATTTCAAGTGAAATGTGATGCGAGCGGATATGCCATAGGAGCAGTCTTGAGTCAGGAGGACAGGCCAATTGCATATTTCAGTGAGAAGTTGGATGAAGAAAAGATGAAATACTCCACGTATGATAAAGAGTTTTATGCCATCATATAGGCATTGAAAAAGTGGAGGCATTACTTGATCCCAACAGAATTTGTATTATACAGTGATAATCATGCATTACAGTTTGTGACTCAGCAGGAAAAGCTGAATCAGAAACATGCAAAATGGGTAGAGTATATGCAAAATTTTACATTTGTAATTAAACACATTTCAAGAACTGCTAACAAAGTGGTTGATGCTTTGAGCAAGAAATGTTTGTTGTTGCAGGAGTTTCGAGTCAAAACCTTGGGTTTTGAAAATATTAAAGACATGTATGTAGGTGATGCGGATTTTGCAAAGGCATACGAGGCAAATGAGAATCCAGTTCTCAGAGACAGAAGCCCATGGATGTGTTAGAAAAATATGACCGCAGAGAAATAAAATAAAACAAATGCAGAAACAAAACACAGAAGACACACAATACAAGAGAGACACAGATTTACGTGGTTCACCCAGTGTGGGCTACGTCCACCAGAGAAATTGCTAGGTCCTTCCTTTATTATTATCCAGCAAATGAAGGGATACAACCTACAGAAAAACCCGATGTAACTTCCTCTTCTTTCTCTCACAGTCTCCTCTCTCAGAATATAACATTCACCATCAACCATAGCCGCAATACATTTCCCTCATAAAAGAGGGTTGCCTTCTAGGGAAAAAAACCCTAACATAATCTCTACTGTTAGATCTGCGACCTTATAATGAACAGTCCAGATTTACAATGAAATTACAATATACTTTTATAAGGCAATTTTTTCTTCGGGGGCTTCTCCCCCGAACTCCCATCGGGGGACGCTGCCCCTGAACCACCGCTGGGGGCCCGCTTTCCCCCAGACCCCCCAGCCGGGGGGATAGGGCCCCCGGACCCCGCAGAGGGGGTACCCCCCCTCTGCACTCCCCCGCGTGGAACAGTGTACATACTTCTGGGGTGTAAATACTTCATGGGGTATAAACACGACTGAAAGCAAGGACCTATGAATCAGGAAAATAATCAGGCTCCACAACCAACAATCTCCCACTTCGAGACTGATCTCAACAACTCCACCGCTGCTGTATATGCTAGACACTGAACCTTCTTGGACCTGGCAAATTTCTCATCTTCATCTTCATTCTTGAAGACCAACTGAAACTAAGCAAGAACTCAGTTTCTCCCTGGTTACTCCCTTTGTTAACATGTCTGCAGGATTCTGGCTAGTGTGTATCTTTTCC
>ML800275.1:22785-34883 GCA_009831015.1 Picea engelmannii | reverse complement strand
CTGCATCTTCCATAACTGGTAGTTTTGGCCATTAAATTTCTCGACCCTAAACTTTCCATCTTCCGACATTGCTCCCACTCGAACCAGGAACCCTCTTTTCCTGCGAGTTACCTTACACTCTGATACCAGTTGTTAGAAAAACACGACTGCAGAGCAATAAAATAAAACAAATGCAGAAACAAAACACAGAAGACACATAATACAAGAGAGACACAGATTTACATGGTTCACCCAGTGTGGGCTACGTCCACCAGAGAAATTGCCAGGTCCTTCCTTTATTATTATCCAGCAAATGAAGGGATACAACCTAAAGCAAAACCCGTTGTAACTTCCTCTTCTTTATCTCACAGTCTCCTCTCTCAGGATACAACATTCACCATCAACCATAGCCACAATACATTTCCCTCATAAAAGAGGGTTTCCTTCTAGGGAAAAAAACCCTAACATAATCTCTACCGTTAGATCTGCGACCTTATAATGAACGGTCCAGATTTACAATGAAATTAAAATATACTTTTATAAGGCAATTTTTGCTTCGGGGGCTTCACCCCCGAAATCCCATTGGGGGACGCTGCCCCCGAACCCCCACTAGGGGCCCGCTTTCCCCCAGACCCCCCAGCCGGGGGGATAGGCCCCCCAGACCCTGCAGAGGGGGTACCCCCCCTCTGCACTCCCCTGCGTGGAAGAGTGTACATGCTTCTGGGGTGTAAATACTTCATGGGGTATAAACACGGCTAAAAGAAAGGACCTCTGAATCAGGAAGATAATCAGGCTCCACAACCAACAGGATGGATTATATGATTCAGAGTGGACTGTTGTTCAGAGGAAACCAGTTATGCATTCCGAATTGCTCCATGAGGGAGAACCTGCTAAAGGAGAAGCACGGTGGAGGATTAGCAGGGCACTTTGGCCATGAAAAAACATTCGCAAAGCTGAGCGAATCATACTTTTGGCTGAAGATGCGAACAGATGTCAGGAAGTTTGTTGAGAGGTGCAGAATTTGTCATCATTCGAAGGGTCGAAAGAAGAATGCGGGATTCTACAAATCGTTACCCATACCTGAGGGGACGTGGGATGAAATCAGCATGGATTTCGTGTTGGGATTACCGAGAACGCAAAGAGGACATGATTCCATCTTTGTGGTAGTTGACAGGTTTTCAAATATGGCACATTTTATTCCGTGTCAGAAGACCAGCGATGCGACCCACATCGCGAATTTATTTTTCAGGGAGGTTGTTAGACTTCATGGTTTACCCAGAAGCATTGTATCGGACAGGGATACAAAATTTATTGGACATTTCTGGAGGACACTTTGGAAAAATATGGGAACTAACTTAATGTTCAGTTCAACCTATCACCCTCAGAAAGATGGGCAGACAGAAGTGGTCAACAGAGGTCTGGGAGACTTGTTGAGGAGCTTAGTGATGGAACACCATAGCAGCTGGGATAGTGTGTTGCCACAGGAAGAGTTTGCTTACAATGATTCGGTGAATAAAAGCACAGGGAAAAGTCCGTTTGAGATAGTATATGACAGACAGTCGAAAGTTGTTTCGGAGCTGAGGGATTCAGAACAAATAATGACTAGCAGTGCAAGTGCAGAGGAATTCGCAGAGGCGATGGAAGAAATTCACAGCCGGGTGAAGCAGCGATTGCTGGAGTCGAACCAAGAGTACAAGCATAGAGCGGATCAGCATTGAAGACAACTTCAATTTGAAGTTGGTGATCTAGTTCTGGCACATCTGTGGAAAGAAAGGTTCCCAAGGGGAACATACAACAAGCTCAAAATGAAGAAAATTGGACCATGCAGAGTCCTGAAGAAGTTGGGAGAAAATGCTTATGAGATTGAATTACCGGATGATATTGGAATATCTCCGACATTCAATGTCTCAGACTTATATCCCTATAAGGCTGAGGAAGCAAGAGCTAAGAGTGATGAGCAGCCAAAAATTCAGTGGCAGAAGCAGATGCTGACTGCAGAAAGGCCACAGATGAAGCGTATACTTGATAAAAGGGTAAGCAAGACGACCAGACGGAAGCAACACTTCGAGTATCTGGTGAAATGGAAGAATCACCAAGTGGAGGATGCCAATTGGGAGATAGAAGAATAAATTCAGAAGCATGGACAGACCATGCAGGAGCTCATGGACAGGAGCCCATGAATCCTTTTAAGCAAGGGAGTATGATGTAGGAGCATCGCGACTAACAAAGCCAACAAGGAGCCAGCGCATGTGTTTTTTTTAAACACATGGCATATATGCTTGATGAATTTTTGAAATTTCATTAAAGATGAAGCACCTTATCCTTTAGGTTAACATTTATGAAGAAGCTCATGTTGTATTGTATCAGACCTCGAGCCTTACGCTCTTGTCTGAAGTAGATAGACGACATTTACTTTATTTAATCTAGGTAGATAGATGTTTAAGTCTAGATTAGATGGTTTTAGAGTTTGAGAGGGAAAACGGATATAGACACCCTCATTGTATCATGGTAACATTATTCAAAAGCATTCAGAAGAGAGGAGCAAGCAAAGAAATTGTGCAGAACACCCATGTCCAAATTTGAGTTAATAGAAGAGAGTCTTTGATTCAAATTCATGCATGGTGTTGTTTTCTCTGTGTATCTTGTGTATGTGCTCATGAATGTTTGTTTTCTGGTTATGCATTTTCTTTGGATATGCTGTGCATGTGATTTCAGGGTTTGAAACTAAAGTTTGAGAAGGAAAAGAATGAGTTTCAATTGTTTCTCTATCTGAGCCAGGAGATTCCTGCATAGAGTGCAGTCGAATTCATCCGCAAGGAGTGCGTTGATGAAGGCTAAATAGTTTAACCATTTGTTCTCATTCACCCGGAAGTGACTTGGGTTGTTGCAATCGTGCAAGGAGCGTGCAGGTTGAAGGAAAGAGAAGTCTCAGTAGCAAATTTGAGCAGAAGAAGGCAGAGACCGCTGTTGCGAAAAGTGAACAGAGTCTGAAAGACTCAACACTTTGGGAGTTGTTGAAGGTTGAACACGAAGAGTGTGCACAAAGTCTCTGAAGGAATCAGAGTTGACAAGCTTAGGAGGGATAGATCCTTCGTGATACTGTGGAGGAGAACTCAGGAGACGATTCGAAGAAACTTTGAACAGGAAGAAGCTTTAGATTGGGAGGAGTCCTTGAAGGGGAGGAATCAATAGCCAGGGTTCGCAGAGGAGCCTTGAAAAATTCCACAAGCCATTAGATCTCAAGGAGATACACACTGGTTAACCTAAGCGTGCTAAGGAGGAGCCCAAGATCCATCGGGATTTGGCTCATCGGGGTTTGTGGAGACAAAGGGTTTGGGCCTATCGAAATCGCGATTAGCGATTTCCTGACGCAACTGGAACCATTGATCTCAGCGGGAATACATGGCGCGAGATCCCGTAGAGTCGAGATTCGACACATCGGAGTTCTTGGTGTCGAAAGAATCATGGAGGATTCGTGAAACTCCGAATTGCGACGGGTCCCACAGTGAGAGAGTTTGGTATTGACAAGTGGCATCACATATCGGAGTACGGGACTTGGAAGGTCCTGTGAAACGAGGTCATAGGAATCGCGAATTCCCGAAATGTGATTTCCTGATTTACCGGAGAACGTGGGGTCCATGTGACAGTGCAGAGGATAGGTGGCATTGGAGTTCAAGAATCGGAGGTTTGGGGGGAGCAGTGACACACGACTGTGTGTTTACCGATTTCCCGACGGGGAAATCCCCAATAAGCACAGAGAAGGCGCGTAGGGAATATTCATCGGGTTTCGGAGTTTAGTGCGACCTGAGTACAGGACTCGCTACTGCGCGAGGTCCGACTTCCCGATAGACTCAAGGGAGATTGTAAGTAGAGCATCATGTGGGTGTCGATAGCTTCCGATAGGAAGTTGAAGAGTAGTCTAGCTCTTCGGGCCTAGGAAAAAGAAGGTCCTGGAGGAGGCGAGATGCACGGGTGGCGCATGATGCATCAAGTGGTATTAGAGCAAGAAAATCTCTCTGTTTTCTGTAACAGAGGAGAAGAGAAAATTTCACCATGCCGCCGAGAAGTGGTAGACAATCACCCAATCCAGAGGGGGAAAGAGAGATTTCCTGAGAAAGAAGTAGCCAAGGACAGAATGTAGATATGGAGAGGGAATTACAAAATCTTCATGCCAGAATGGAAGATATGGAAGCAACTCAGAGACGCATAGAAAATACTGGAGATTTGAGTGACTCTGAAGGCGAAGCTGAAGCCGAACAGCAAGGAGAAGTTGCAGCTGAAGATGCATCCAATGAGCGGTTGATTAAGGCTATCGCTCGGATGAGTTCGAAGACCAAAATGGACATTCCAACTTATGAAGGAAGTTTGGATGCAGAAGAGTTGTTGGATTGGATCAGGGCTCTTGATACCTACTTCGATTACGAGGATATCGAAGAGGATAAAAAGGTAAAGCATGATGTCACTAAATTGAAAGGACACGCAACATTATGGTGGGACAAGCTTCAGGCCGATAGACGTTCCAAAGGGAAGCAAAAGATCAAAACCTGGGATCGAATGATTGCGAAGATGAAGGCAAAGTTCATCCCAAGGGATTATCAGATCACCTTGTTCAGGAGAATGCAGAACCTCCGAATTGCGACGGGTCCCACAGTGAGAGCGTTTGGTATTGATAGGTGGCATTGCATATCGAAGTTCAGGACTTGGAAGGTCCTGTGAAACGGGGTCACAGGAATCCCGAATTCACGAAACGCGATTTCCTGATTTACCAGAGAACGTGGCATCCAGGTGACAGTGCAGAGGACAGGTGGCATCGGAGTTCAAGAATCGGAGGTTTGGGGGGAGCAGCGACACATGACTGTGTGTTTACCGATTTCCCAACGAGGAAATCCTCGATAAGCACAGAGAAGACGCATAGGGAATATTCATCGGGTTTCGGAGTTTAGTGCGACCCGAGTACAGGACTCGCTACTGCGCGAGGTCCGACTTCCCGATAGACTTAAGGGAGATTGTAAGTAGAGCATCCTGTGGGTGCCGATAGCTTCTGATAGGATGTTGAAGAGTAGTCTAGCTCTTCAGGCCTAGGAAAAAGAAGGTCTTGGAGGAGGCGGGACGCACGGGTGGCGCGTGCTGCATCATTCGCACTCGACGACCTGGGAGGACACATATGATATGCACCATCAGTTTCCATTTTTGTTTGATAGATTGACATATGTTGTTGTGACACACTTTATTTCAGAATATATATTGTGAAACTTTGGGACAAATTTTAGACCAAGAGGGGTTGTATGTAACATCCCACTCCATTGAGCAAACTTATTCTTTGAGGACACTTTCTCGCAAGTGATCCAGATTACTATGATATTAAAACAATTGACTTTGATTATGATGTGCTATGGGTAGATGACATGTTGTTTTACTACATTGACATAGACAGGTTCTATTGACTTGTTTTTACTAAGTGTGCAGGGTTTTGGACCTTGAGGATGCAAAGGCATCGATGGAACCCCTTGGACTCCAGATCGATTTAAGCAGTGTGCCTTTGGGGTTTGATTGTTTTATTGTGATATTAGTGCATCTAACTAGATTATATGATGTGGATATTTTCTGACATGATTTGTTGATGATCTAGGCTAACGATAGCCTTCCGACCAAACTCACATATGGAGTAAAGCGGTTACACATGACTACCAGAGATGTTGAGGGAGAGGTGTGGACAACAGCCCTGCCATAGCATACTAGCACTCCCGCCGTGGCTCGAACTGTAGGTTAACGATTACCTAGTTCGAGGGGACCCACGCTATCGTGGGGGTAGACTACGACAGTCGCTCACGATGATTCTAAGGGGCATGCAATAAGGCAGGAGCCTTATTCCTTAGAAGCCCTTAGTCTCCCACAAGTTCACCTAGCGGAGTGTTAACTCCAGGGGTTATTGATGTCTACCAATCAGTCAAGAGGCGAGTGGTACCCTTGGACCACGTGGTGTGTCCTGAAGGGCACGTCGCACGAGGAAATAGATGAGACGAGTGGCACCCTTGGAGCACCTAGTGTGTCCTTAAGGGAACGTCGCATTGATGATGATAGAGGATGAACCTAAATGGCCCTAAGACAATAACGGGTTAAGAAATTTTAAAAACAATTTCTCTAATTAAATGTCACCTAGTACAAATCTAAGTTCTAAGTCTAAAATTTCGCTAGGGGTAAATTTTGTGTACCCTAAAAAAAAAAAAAATTAAAATAAAAAGATAAATTAAAATAAGATAATAATATTTAAAAAAAATAAAAACCACATAATTAATAATTATAACCTTAGTTAAAAACAAGAACGCAATCATGATGATATTTATGGACAATAAATAGATCGTCCTAGGCTAGGCAACCAACGATAGATGCTTAGAGCCAACAATAGATGCATGAGCAGTATTTCATAACCAAACTAGCTTAGCTACTCATTATTTCTCAGGAAGAGGAAAAGCGGTATTCCTGGATGAACGAGTAAGTTGTGTCACGCTCAGTATCTAAACTCAGATCACAACGGAAGAAAAGGGTTGATCTGGTGTGACGCCAACCTGCCCTCGACGGCATGGTCGCCTTCACCAGGACCTTCAACGACTCGGCCCGAAGAGTCAATACTCCTCCAACTCCCCTCGGGAGCCTTTGTTCCCACAGGATACTCTTTCTCCGAACGCTCTTCGCGTATCAGAAGATAGGATCTCGCGATATCGCGAGACTTGCACCACTGCCTTCAAACTATCGAACGCCGAAAACCCGATCCCCGATGGTCAACGGTCAACCTCGGGGTATCGCTACTCGCGATGCCGAAGACCTGCTTTTCCAAACTCCGAGCTCCGAGCACGCGATGCCACGTGTTTTTTTCCACACAGTCTCCGTGGGACCCGTCGCAACTCGCGTCCTCGCTATTTCTCCGTGCTCTTCTCGACTTTGTGAACGCCGAAGTGCTGAGTCCCGACTCTTGGGAATCTCGTGCCACCTGTCCCACCGATGATAGACGGTTCCGATTTAAATCGGGGGATCACACTTCGCGATTTCTATGTGCATATACTCGTGCATCCACCAACCCCGAATTACCAAAATACAATGGCCGACGGACTCCTCCGTGCGCCTGCGAGTTATCTCCCTTGCAGCTCCTCCGTGATTCTGACGGTCAGAGGAATTTCGTTATTCTCCTCGACATTTTAAGTCGTCGATTCTCTTCCTCTTGAAGAGTTCTCCGCTGCACCAGCTTTCCCTCGGTTCGAATCTCTCTCAGGCCTATTCCGGTAGCATGAACGCAGAACTATCTCTCCTGAGCTGAATTCTCCCTAACTCCTCTAGAGACTTTGAGCACGATGCCTGCGCTCTCCCTTCAACCACTTTCAACGTGTTGAAGTCTTCTAGGCTCTGCACTTCCGCAGTCACAACAACCCGGTCTATATTTTCTTAGACTTGCTACTGAGACTCAGTCTGACCTGCACTCACCTGCACGGCTCGAACAACTCAACACGACTCTGGGAAAAAGAGAACAAGAGTTCAACTACTTGGCCTTCTCAATGCACTCTATGCGGAGAAATTCGACTGCACTCTATGCAGGAATCTCCTGGCTCAAACAGAGAAACAATTGAAACTCATTCACTCATTCTCTCAGGTTTCGAACCTGATACGCAATCACATACGCAGCGTATAAAATATAAGCATAAAAGGAAGAAAACATGAAGAGGCATAATATCAACAACACACACAGCTCAAACACATCCATGGAATTGAATCAAAGTCTTTCCTATTAATTCAATATCTGTACATGGGGTTCTTCACAACTCTCTCCTCTGCTCTCTTCTTTCTCTCCTCTCTTATCTGAATGAGAATGTATATGTTACAATGATACAATGGAGGGTGTCTATACTCCGTTTTCCCTCTCGAAAGGTGACTGTCTAATCTACAGTAAATTTCTATCTAACAGCCTTAATAGCCTTAAATGCCTTCCTATCTATAACATAATACAAGTGCACCGTCTTTGAATGCCTTTTGTTAAACGACGACGCAACACTACCAAGGTAGAATTCAAAATCTGAAGTTTGCTAGCTTGACCAGCTGTCTCTTCTTTCTTCATACACTGACTCGCTTGGTGAGTGTAGACACTCGCGTGGATGCTCCTGCATCATACTCCTCGGCTCAAAAGATTTCATGGGATCCTCTCCATGAGTTCCTGCACGGTGTGTCCATCCTTCTGTATTCCTGCCTCTATTTCCCAGCTGGCATCCTCTACTGGGTGGTTCTTCCACTTCACCAGGTACTCAAAATATTTCTTCCTCCTGGTCTTCCTGCCTATTCTCTTGTCCAATATGCACTCCATTTCAGGCTTCTGTGCAACTGGCAACTGCTTCTGCCACTGTACCACTGGTTCCTTGGTTCCAGTGTCTACTTCTTCAGCTCTGTAGGGATATAAATCTGAAATGTTAAAAATCCGAGATATCCCGATACCCTCCGGCAGCTCAAGATCATATGCATTCTTGCCAAATTTCCTCAGGATTCGACATGGCCCGATTTTCTTCATCTTGAGCTTTTTGTATGTTCCCCTTGGGAACCTTTCTTTTCTCAAGTGCACCAGAACCATGTCTCCAACTTCAAACTGAAGTTACCGTTTCCTCTGATCGGCTCTGTGCTTATACTCCTGATTCACCTTCTGCAGCCGCTGCTTCACCTCCACGTGAAGTTCCTGCATTGCCTCAGCAAATTCTTCCGCTCTCGCCCTGCTAGTCTCAGCCTGTTCTGACTCCCTGAGCTCAGAAAATCCTCTCGGCTGTGTCCTATACAAAATCTGAAATGGGCTCTTACCTGTACTCCGATTCACTGAATCGTTGTACGCAAATTCTTCCTGTGGTAGGATCTAGTCCCAACTGCTGTGATGCTCCGTCACCAGGCTTCTCAACAGATCTCCCAAGCTTCTGTTGACTACTTCTGTCTGCCCATCTGTCTACGGATGGTATGCAGAACTGAATGCCAAGTCCATCCCCAGCTTCTTCCATAGCGTCCTCCAAAAATGACCTATGAACTTGGTATCCCGATCCGAGACTATGCTCCTAGGAAATCCATGCAATCGGACAATTTCTTTGAAAAACAAGTTGGCGACGTGCGTGGCATCGCTGGTCTTATGACACAGAATGAAATGTGCCATCTTCGAAAACCTCTCCACCACAACAAAGATGGAATCAACCCCTCGCCGAGTTCTCGGTAATCCCAACACAAAGTCCATGCTGATGGCTTCCCATGGCCTCTCTGGTATGGGTAACGACTGATAGAAACCAGTGTTCTGCTTTCAGCCTTTTACGTGTTGACATATTCTGCACCTGTCAACAAACCGCTTCACATCTGCACGCATGCCCGGCCAAAAGTATGATTCTCTCAGCTTGGCGAATGTCTTGTCATGTCCGAAATGACCTGCTAAGCCTCCGCTGTGCTTATCTCATACCAAATTCTCTCTCATAGAGCAATCCAGAATGCACAATTGATTTCCCTTGAAAAGAAATCCATCCTGTATCAAGAAGTCAATCCACGGACTTCTATCCCTGGGAACTGGGTTCTCGACTGCTTCATAAGCTTCCCTAAAATCAACATCACCTGCATACATATCCTTCAGGTTTTCAAAACCCAAGGTCTTAACTCTGAACTCCTGCAACAATAAGCACTTCCTGCTCAAGGCGTCAGCTACCTTGTTCGCAGTCCCCGAAATGTGCTTGATCACGAATGTAAAATTCTGCATGTACTCTACCCACTTCGCATTCTTTTGATTCAGCTTTTCCTGCTGACTCACGAATTGCAGTGCATGATTATCACTGTACAACACAAATTCTTTGGGTATGAGATAATGCCTCCACTTCTTCAATGCCTGGATGATGGCATAGAATTCCTTGTCGTACGTGGAGTACTTCAACTTCGCATCATCCATATTCTCACTGTAATATGCTACAGGCCTGTCATCCTAACTCAAAACCCCTCCAACAGCATATCCACTGGCGTCGCATTTCACTTGGAAGGTTTTTCAAAAATCTGGCAGCACCAACACCGGCTGCTCAGTTATCTTCCGCTTCAACAGATTGAAGCTTCTCTCAGCCTCGGCGGTCCACTGGAAAACTTTATGCCGCTTTTTCACAGTGTCCATCATTTCAGCACTGATTCCACTGAAGTTTCATATGAACTTTTGGTAGAATCTTGCCAAACCATGGAAGCTCCTCACCTCAAAAACATTCCTCGATGATGGCCAATTCCTGATTACTTCAACCTTCTCAGGATCCATCTTTAGTTCGTTTTCCGAAATTACAAAACCCAGATAAATGAGTTCCGTCTGCATGAAGGAACACTTCTTTAAATTGATCAGCAGCTTCTCCTGCTACAGTCTTCTCATCACTATGGCCAAATGCCTCAAGTGTTCTTCCCTGGTTTTACTGAAAATCAATATATCGTCCAGGTACACCACCACAAATTTGCCAATGAATTCCCGCAGGACTTCATTCATCAGCCTCATAAAAGTGATGGGTGCATTGGTCAACCCAAACGGCATGACCAACCATTCGTACAAACCCTCATTTGTCTTGAAAGTTGTCTTCCATTCATCTCCCTCTCTCATCCGGTTCTGATGATATCCTCTCTTGAGATCTATCTTCGAAAAATAATTTGCTCCACTTAGGCAATCCATCAAGTTGTCCATCCTCGGCAGTGGAAACCTGTACCTGATGGTAATCTTATTTATGGCCCTGGAGTCTGTACACATCCTCCAACCTCCATCCTTCTTCGGACTCAGTACTGTCGGAACAACACACGGACTAAGACTCTCTCTCACTAGTCCCTTATCCTGCAGATCCTGTACCTTCCTTTTGACTTCCTCATTCTCTTGAGGTGTCAACCTGTATGCTGCCTTATTTGGCAAACTTGCTTCAGGTATGAGGTCAATGTGGTGACTCACACTCCTCATCGGTGGAAACGAACGGGGTAGTTCGTCTATGATGATGTCAGCAAACTCTCCAAGCAGTTCCTGAATCTCCTCTGGCAAGTTGTCCACTCTTGTTCTTGTCAGGACAATTCTCGGTTTTCTGACAACAAAGAACTGTGGGTCCTCATCCTTCTCCATCTCTGTGAGAAGCTCTTTCCCACTCATGAGAAGTATCGTGCTACTCACTTCCGGCTTCACTTCCTTAACCTTTCCCGGAAGCAGTGTATGTGATTTCCCATCCTTCTCTAAGGTGTATGTGTTCATCCTCCCATCATGAACCACATGTCTATCATACTGCCATGGTCTCCCCAATAAAACATGACAGACATCCATGGGAATGACATCACATAAAATCTCATCCTTATAATCACCCATTTTAAAATTTACCAAGCATTGTTTTGTAACACATACCTGGTGTCCTTTCTGTAGCCATGTCACTTTGTAAGGACTCGGGTGCTTGTGCGTTTTCAGCTACAGCTTCTCCACCATATCGGTCGAAACGAGATTATCGGTGCTCTCACTGTCCACTATGACCTTGCATTTCCAGCCCCGGGTCTTGCAAGTCATCCGAAACAATCTACACCTTTGAGCTGTATCTGCTTCTTTCTCAGGTTTCAAGAGAACCTTATGCACTGTTAGTGACTTCCCACTTACAGTGTCTTCATCCTCCACGTCACGCCTCTGCGCCTCTGCAACGTGAGTTTTTCCTCCATCCATTTTCCTCTCTGGACAGTCTACGGCTTTATGACCGTCTTTACCACACGTGAAACATGTGATAACTCCTCTTCGACCTCCTCCTCTACCTCGGGTACGAGGAAAAGTATTGGCATCAGTGTAATATCCCTGCTGAACTGGTTGCTGTCTCCTCGGCTCAGAATTCTGCTGCCTCTGCTGTGAGGTTCCACCTCTTTCAGCTTTTTCTTGAGGTCTTTTCCAATCCTCCTTGGGATTTTGAATTTCTTTCTGGGCAACCGCCTTGCCTCTAGGCTGGCTTCTGCCTCGCCCTTGCTGTCCCTGCTTGCGGCTCAACTTTTCTTCGGCTTTCAGAGCCATTTGGTACGCATCCTCAACTGTGCGGATGGTAACCATTCTTAATTTTTCCTAAATGTCATACCTAAGACCATTCAGATACCTCACC
>ML800274.1:728062-746201 GCA_009831015.1 Picea engelmannii | reverse complement strand
TTTCAATAATAATTTTAATGGAGAAATTAGAAGTGGACCCAACCCTAAAATAAGGAAAGTGGGGCCAAGTGACCTAGAAGATGTTTTTAAGGAAGTTACTTGGAGAGTATAAATAAGAGGCAAGGCTCTCTCATTTGAATCACTCTTGAGCATATTGAATATCTATAGTTTTCTGAGGTATACAAAGGATATCTAAGCGAAAATTCTGAGAAAAGTGAAGAAAAGAAGGCCGAAATGCAAGGAAGGATAAATTCTTTTGATGGTGCTTTCTAAGGTATGTTATTTTCAGGTCATCTCACCATTTTCACTATAACGTTTTTTATATAATGATTCAGATACTAAAATTTCTATTCAAGTGAGAAACCATATCCAAGTATCCGTGGTTAAAAATTTATCTTGTGGGTCATTTTATTTTGGGAGTTACACTCTGTGGAAAATAGGGTTTGTGACCAGTCCCGAAACTAGTCAAAATCAGGTGTTTCGAGTAAAAACGTCATAACTTCTTCATAAAAGATCCAAATTTTGTGATACAAAATGTGTTGGTTAGGGTATAGTTTTTATTATGTTTTGTAATATTTTTAGATCATTTCATCAAAAAAATTGTGTGGGGCACGCTCTACAAGTTCGCTCTCTAGAATAAGCCAGAATTCAACAAGGTATGCCATTTTTGCTATAATGCCTTTTCTGAGAGGTTCCAAGTAGTTCCACTTGGATGAATTTCATAAAACACATTGAAGAACATTTTTTATCAGTTTTAGATATTTATACATTACAGTTTCAAAGTTATGATTACTTCAAGTTAGGGTTGTTGACTAATACAAAACTAGGCATGTGAGACTAAAGAAAAGTTTGATGAAAATGATAGTCTCTTGTTTTTAAAGTTAATGAAGGTTTGTAGGAATGTGATCATATACAAAAGGTCTATTACAAAGCTACAAATAAGATTTGGATGATGAAATTGATGAGGGATTTTGGTTGAGGTACATGTTGAGTACATGGTTGAGACAAGTAGTTGATAAGTTGGTGCACATACATGAGGTGTATAGTTGATGATGTTGGTACATATTGATGAGTCAAAGTTGATGAGTAGTTGACACATGATTGGTACATACTTGGTACATGGTTGGATGCACTTTTTTATGTTACAGGTTGATTACAGGTTGGTGCATGGTTGATGCACTTGTTTATGGTACAGGTTGATTACAGGTTGGTGCATGGTTGATGCACTTGTTTATGGTATATGTTGATTACAGGTTGGTGCATGGTTGATGCACTTGTTTGTGGTACAGGTTGATTATAGGTTGAGGTACAGGCTGATGCATGGTTCAGATTTATTGGTACAGGTTTAAAATGGTATATCTCACAGTGATAGTGTGACAGTGGTTCCATCATTCTACTTCTACTTCAGGGTGGCAGGACGGGGCAAGGACAGGTGGTTGTAGCCACCTTCCGGTTATAACTAGAGAACATTGGGGGTTGTAGCTAGAGATTTGGGGAGTTGGAGATTCCTTCAGGTTGTAGCCTGGGAAACTAGGGGGTTGGAGCCTCCTTCCAGTTGCAGATGGAAAACAAAGGAAGTTGGTGCTTCCAATGAATGTAATTCTTCAAGAGATATAAGAAAAATCATTATGTGGTTTTCTCCCGATTTGGGTTTCCACGTAAAACACTGGTGTATTGTGTATGTGTGTGATTTTCTATTTATTACTGCTCATTATTGGATAATAATTCTACATTGATATAACATTTGAAGAAAAAAAATTATAATTACGTTATTACTGATTCACCCCCCCTCTCAGTAATCCAACATGACCGACTACTCAACTATCAATGTTAGGGTAAATGTTGTTGAGACAAGTGAATTTTGAAATTGAACCTTTTGGATAATTCCTACACATGGTTTCCTCATGAATATAGAGGAAAACCAAGATTATGCCAAAATTTTAGTGAAACAAATGAAGAGCATTACACTAAAATAAGAAAACTTTGATGAAAAGGAAATTAAACTAAAGCAATCACAGTTGGTGGTCTTCATTGAAGAAAGAAAAACAAATATAAACCTATGATATTTAGATGAAAATAAAAACAAATATCTAAGCTATGCAGGAAGAAAGGAAGTAAGATGACTATGCTAATCCCATTTCTAACCTAACCTACACTGGCTGAAAGGAAGCTAGGTATAAGCATAGTGCCAGTGAAGCCAATCAAGTAACTCCAAACCTACAATCACATGTTGATTGAAGGCCAATTGCAGAGAATTAAGCAATGAGAGATGAAGGATAGGAAGAATTTATTCAAAGAAGTCTCCACTCAGCAAGTTAAATTTAGCGACGTTATGATTCACGGTACATGCAGATATGTAATATTCCTCCAACCATGACTCAATTCCATCATAAAATTTACAATTTGTTAGAACATATAATGTACTGGGGTAAAGCCACTTGTCCTGGTACTTGTCTGGTCTAATGTCATATCAATTCTAGTTTACTGAGGCCTATCACCTCTCCAACATCCCAAGTCATTAAAGGCACGATTTTCCACCTTGCAACACTTTTGCCATATGTCATATGAAAGAAATAAGAGTACATAGAAACCCTAGTTTTGCAATCTGATTAGGGTTTGATGTATCTTCATTTTGGAAGCAAACTCAAGGGTTATTTTTTTTTGATGACCTGCATATATCTTAGAGTCCCTTAATAAAACTATCAACATGACCTATATTTAGCTATGTATAAGCACGAAAACATGCAAACCCTAATATACGGGTATTCGTTTTGGGTGCTGCGAAATGTTGCATGGGGATTTTTTTTGAACCTATGATTAGGTACATTCCAAGGTGTTTAAAATTTCAGCAGACTTGGGACACCACATTTCAGCCATCAACAAAAGGTTTGCAAGCAGGTTTCGTGGAAACAAGGGAAAAAGAACTTGTGTAGTGATCACACGCTACACAAGTGCATTTTTATCATAACACTTAAATCGTGTGCCTGTTTTCCGTGAAAGTTTTATAGGAGATGCATGAAGGTAATATGAATAATATCACTTAATTTAAGGTCAAAATGCTTCACTATTTTCGAGAAATGAGCCACCATCATCTACAACCATTTTTTAATTTTCTCGAGATTCATGAACTAGGTTTTTCCCAAATTTCTCCAGTAGAAGCATCATGATGATATTAAGTTGCTGACCAAAATTCATCCTGAACCCATATACCATTTGAGATAAAATAAAAAAATACCAACTGCATAAATTTCACTGTGCAAACATGCTACGCAAGTGTTGTAGCTCACAATTGCACAACGAGTTGCGTCAACAGGCTACACAAGTGTTGTAGGTATCGTTTTTTGCAGCAAATGGGATTTCATGATGACATAATCAGATTGGATGATCAAGACAAGTTTGAAAGTGGTGTAGAAGTTTCTTCAACACACAAATACATGCATGTTATATCATTTATTGCAACCAAGCCTCAATTTGCAAAATTAAAGTATTTGGGGTTTTAGAACCTTGATGAAGAATTTGATGCTTTGAAGGAAGATAAATGGTTTAGGGGCTTAACATCATGTTTCAAAAAGTAAATATGATAGTAAATGACCTTCATATATATTTTCATGATCAACCACATGAAGAAAACTCGAAAATAACCCTCGTTGTGCAACCTCGCTATGCAAAGTCTGCAGGGCATGTTGTTTTTGCAGTCAACTTCAAGATTGTGTTTCGAACAACTGGAGATGTTTTTTGAAAAAACCAAAGAGAATATTTTTAATCATGGACCTAATAACAAAATCCTCTCTCATTTTTTTCACGACTGTCATATTTTGGGATATTCAAAGGGATCTTTTCAGCCTATTTTTCAGATTTAAATATTTAATGATTTCTTGTTTTAATTATTATCTTTGGGCATAGATCTCGAGAAGATGGAGAATAATTTTCGAAAATTGGAAGAGGTATTTCTCAAGAACGGGTTCATCTCCAACAATATCTCCCAATTTTGTAACAACTATCGCGATTCGAGAGATATGATGTTATCTTTGACCCCTATTTTCCAACAAATTGATTCCTATTTCTTAGTAGATAGTTTTGAGTTTGTTCCTATTTTGATGTAACTAGATCCAAAAATGAAGGAAAATGGTTGAATTCGACCTCCTCATCTTGGGGAATATTTCTTCCTATATATTTTTGTAATTTTGATTAACAAAGGGGAGGGGGGGTTGACCTTCAGCTGGAGAAGAAAGCTATTGGACTGTGTATAAATTTTTCTTGAATATTTTATGAGTTAATATAGAAGTACAATACTTTTATGAAGTAGAGATTCATCACAGTGATGTTCTAAGTATGCATTTTCCTTTGTAATGCTCATTTCCATTCATGTTTATTCTCTTCTATCATTTTACTGAGAGTATATGTTTGGAATTCATCTTTATCTAATGCTCCATTCATCCAGTAAATACTTGTTTATGTGTTAAGGATTTCATGTTCATAATTCATTTGTATTTGGTGCTCTGTCCATGGTGATCTATCTCCTTTTTGTTTTTTCTTCTAAACTTACATTAAGAACTCACCCTTTTTTAGGTGCTCTTAGTGTAATGGGACGTCATTTTCTCTTTTCTACTGCCATCCAAATATTGTTCATTTTCCAAAGAACAATACTTACTTTGCCTTTGCCTTCTTAGAGTACACCACCAACTATTGACACAATATTTTTAAGTTCAGGCTTTGACTCAATTTCCCGATGGTTCCCTTCTCTTTCTTGTCTTACCTACCCTTTAGAAAAAAAACAATACCTATCCTATTGCAGAATCTGACCTCTGTGTGCTCATTACTAAATATTTTTGAGTATTTTCAGTCTTTACATATTTGAGAGATCCATCTCTAGTTGTATAGGTTACAATACAACCTAAAGTGGTTTTTGGTTACCTCCGTGGTTTCCCTCCCATAGCTAATGGAAATTACAGAGTGTTAACACTATTAACACTCTGTAAATTTCCAGAGGTTGTCAGGAGGTAGAAGAAATTTATCAGAGGTAACTTTATCCAACCACTTCGAAACTAGGATCTAGCTCTGCCAGTTTCAGAGAGGGATCTCTCTATAAGATTTAGATATGTTTCAGGTTTCAGATATTAGGATAGTTAAATAAATGGAACTGTGTTGTTTTGTTTTATAAAATGGATGAAATATTGCTTACGCATCCATTGGGATACAGGGTCTGTGTTAAGGTTTGAGATCTGAGAACATATTTTATAAGGTTTCTTCACAGGGCATGATAATGTCAATGTTGGATCCTTTATAATTTAAAGTGATGGATAACATAAATAGACGAGATAATAAACTATAATAAATAAGCATTCAAGAATTTCTTTATCACAATATCAGAAGACAAACATTTAGATCTTTAAAAGCCATAAACATAGTATGCAAAGATAAATTCTGCAACTTTAACTTCTTTTAAATGATCATATGTAGAAAACAAGATGATAATGAAGAAAGATAAACCATTCAACGAAGAGGAGTAAACATCACCAACAGTTAACACGCAGGAATCATGTGAATCATCCCTTTTTATTACTGGTAGATCTCTTCAAAAATGTTACAGTTTACAACTTGCTCGGGTGTAAAGATCAACCCTCAATACTTCGAAGTTTGAAGTATTTATAGAAAAAGAAATTGCAATTTGGTCTTGTCATTAATGATCAGGACATGGTAGAATCCAAATCTAACTACCTAGCTAACAAAATAAAAAATTATAGGAACTGCTAATGATATGTCAAATTCTTTGAGTTGATTTAGGAAATGTTGTTGGTTAGTCATCAACTTGACTTTGATTGCTCAGTGTGTTGATTTGTAAATCCACATCATCTTCTATTCTATCAAGCCACATAGGTCGTCCCATCTCTGCTGACTGGGAATGTTGACTTTGAGCAGCCTTCGATACACCTTGTCCGTCTCTGTGTACTTAGTGAAAGTGGGTTTGGTGATGAAAAGATACTTTATCTCTTGTTGAATATTCAGGTCCAATTTCAGAGTTTCCAAGAATGCTTTGCCTATGATACTGCCTTTTATGCTAGCGAACTTGGACCCATCCTTCACCACTGTGAGAATATTCTGTTTATAATATGAGAGAGTAATCAACTTATTGTTGATCACAAAAAGGCTTGGGAGACCTTTCTTCTGCAAAACATCATTTTTGTTGAAAAACCTGTGTACTGCAACATCCATTGCCTGAACTCTCTCCTCGAGTTGCAGCATTAGTCCCTTCTTGGTCAAGACTCTCTTAACTTCAAGAATTGTTTCATTCATGTCCTCAATTTGCAGGGCTTCCATCTCTTCTTTTGATTTAGAATTTAAGAATTTGATTATCTCATGGGCCTTTGTAGGCATTTCTCCCAGTTCTCCCTTTATCCCGTCGATGGCCTATTTGGCTCTCTGCACTAGATCATGTTGTTCAAACATGATTTGTATCAGGGGCCAAATCTCTGTCACTGATTGATAGATGTCCAACCAAATGTTTTCTTTAGCCTCTGACAAAGTCTTGGCCATGACTGTTTCTTTCTGCAACTGCTGGAGTTCTTGTTTGAGATTCTATGACTTATGCCTCTCAGTTTTGTAGCTAGCCTGGAATGTGGAATTCATATTTTGGATATTTTGAATCTCTTCTTGCAATTTTCTGGTTTCTGCCCCTTGCAAAGTCATATCTTCCATTGCTTTTTCCAATTGGTCTACTTCATCTAGAGTTGTCACTGATGTTGTTGCTGGAATTTCCCCTGTGGTAGTTGATGTTATCGTTGTTGCACTGACTCTTGTGATCGAGACTACATTCAATGGTATGACTACCATTGGCACATTATGCTCCTTCTCCTTGACCAACTTATCCAGCTCGGCTTCCATTTATTTAATTTGAGTGTTCTGCTCCATGATCAACTTCAATATCTCCTCTTTCTGGCCTTTAGTATCGGCCATATCTTTAGCCTGTGGGTCTTCAGTAGTAGAGATTCTTAATTTTTTCCTCAGGGAGGATATGTCAACATTATTCTTTTTTATAATCTCTTCATCTACTTTGATATTGGCTGGATCATACCCAATTTTGAGCACCAGTTCTTCCAGGGACTTAATTTTGTTATCCTTTGCCAAAGATGACACCTTCTCCAGCTTCAGATGAGTCTGGGCATTGTTCAACGAAACCTGTATCTTTTCTACGATCATGGAGGTGTTCACCAAGGTGGAGAAAATCATTTCTCCATTCTATCTGTGTAGGTCCATCTGATCAGTCGGATGCACTTCTACAATATCAAACTCGAAAGTTTCCCTTTTATAATCAAAAATTGTTTTGGGTCGAGGTACCTATTCCTGCAAGTAGGCCATGTGCATTCTTCCCTTCTATGTATCAAAAGCAGATAGTAATATGTGTTGGGTTGTGGATGTTTGTTTCCAAAACTGGGCATAGGTACTATTTGTCAACATCTCATTTTTCATCTTAATCAAGTTGTATTTCTCAAATAGGTTCATTCCTGCAGGCTCGTGTGTAGATCTGGTTATTAATGTTGTATCACCCTGCTTATTTGATGAGAAGGTGGACATCGTCGACTGGCTTCTTGAGGAAAATGGGGAATGCTCACCTTCCATGACTGTAGTAGACTGAGTCTCTTCTACACTAGACCTGTCAGGTGTATGACTGGTCTTGGGCCTTTTTCTATAAACCTGGAATTCATTTGCTAAGACTTCAGTGACTGAGGGCGATACCTATTTCCTCGGTCTTTTCTCTGATGGCGCCTAAGGAGTATTATTTGGTGAAATATTGGCCGAAGGGGGGTGTTGATCGGTATCTATTAGAGTGTTCTCCTCCCACTCAGTCTGGTTCATGAACTTTTCGATTTCTGGTTTTGGAACATGAGCATATGGAGATTTTTATTCCTTAGTCTGGTTTCTGCAATGATACCAGATGGATCGTAATGCCATGGGAAACTTTGCTTGAACTTCATCTCCAGTAACAACTTGTTTTCTTATTCTCCTGCCGCTTTGCTATTGCAGATGAAAGATCCTAACTGTCCCTTGATCCTCAATTGTTGTTTCTTTTTTAGCGACATGAAGTGAATATTGTCTGAGTTTATCATCTGTCGAATATATTCCAGAGAGAATATCCTGACAGGTAGGACCTTGGGTAGATTATATGGTGGAAGCTCACAACCATAGACTATGATCTCTATGTGATCCTAGTAGAGGTACCAATCACTGGTTTTGGCAAGGTTCGACAGTTTCAGGAGCCTCTGAATCTCTTCATTAATCCTAGGTTCCTTCCGTCCACTCAACATGCTTACCACTGAGTGGTAAAATTGATCAATGAACTGTTTAAAACTGAACTCTGATGAGTTATTTCTCGGTAAAGATGTCCAGGAGGTGACCGCTTGCGGATGGTCATCCTAGTCCAGTTTATGCATGGAAAATGAGAACTTCTCTGCTTGAAAGAAAAGGAACATGTAAAATAATATGGAAGAATATCGAAACATGCCTTCTGTAGGAAACTTGAAAAGTTGCTCGTGAATATTATCGGCCAGAAACTGACTGAAATTAAACTGGATGGTGGCCCTCTCTTCGGTGGAGAAAATAGAAAAGAAAACCAGGATGGGTTCGTCCACCTATTCATTTGAATAATACCTGAGAAAACAACACAGGGATGAAATGACTTGATTACTTTTTGTTGAGAACATGGAGGACTGATAAGGGGGATTTTTCTTGGGGAATTGGGCACTCTCGGAGAGGAAAAGTTTGAAAATTTGCGCTCTCTGGGGAAAAGATAATTTCTGGTACATTTTGGTTAAGATTTCAATGGTAAGAGGGGAAAGGGATTATAATCTGGGAATTTGCATCATCTGGTCAATTGTTTTAGCTGTAATGGTGAACAAGGTCTCTCCAGATGATGAGACGATAGCGATATGATTGGGAAGATAGTGTGCCTGACACCTGAGGGCGAATTTGGGGAAATGATGAATTTGGGGAAAAAGATACAGTGGAAGATTGAACTCCCAGAGTCCAATCTCATCACTTTGGTCTAGGAAAGTGTCTTTGAACCATGAGTGCAATTCAGAAAAATCAAATTCGCATTTAGGCTTTGAAATCAGGTAATATTTGTCGGCCAGAGGGATCTGATCAAGATCGACAGGGGGTGGGAGAAACGATATTTTGTCGATCTCTAAATGTTTGGACTTTGGCGCCATCCCTTCAACTGATACTTGTAAAGGTCTGAAAAAGAATGACGTTGACTGTGATGTCCAGAGGTTAATGGTTGTAGAAGGCAATAGGGTGAAGAGGAAGATGATTTCAACGACGTCTGGATCACGAATGGTAAAGGAAAGGTGAAAAATGAGATTATCTGGGCAAATAGGTATTTGTTGGAACATGGGAGACAAGTCAGCAGGCTTAACAAATAGGTTTGGCTGCATTGATTGGCCAATGGATATCTCAAGGATGAGATGGAGGGTAGTAGATTTGTGATGGGTTGCATGAGGATTAGGTGTAGGATAGGGATTGGGCTATAAGAAGATGAGATATGACGAGTGATGGGTGAATGGGGAAAAAGGTACGCTGACAAAGTAATGGCACATGACTTGTGAACGATGGTAGTGGAGTGTGACATCATGTGTCGGAAGTGGTATGGAAAATATGGTATGGCGGTTTATTGGGGGGTAGTCGGTTTGGAGTGGGGGGGGGGTCCGGTATTACCTGTCGGTGGTAGATGTGAGTGTTTTTTTCTCAGATGTTGATCTAGACGCACCCTTTAATCCCAGAGAGCGCATCAATTTCATTGAAAAAACTTAGGATAGCACCATTTTGTGATTTTTTTGCGCTTATTCTTTTCATTTTTCCACCAAGGGGTTAGAACACAACCTTCTAACATCAAAACAAAGAACGTCATCCAAATTTATTATTGTTTTATTGAAAGGGAAAGAAACTAACCTATGTCCTAATCTATTTGCCTATCACATTTAACCCAGATTAGATTGTTGGGCTAAAATTACTCTACTCTGGGGCTATTTTATCAAGTTTAAACAGTTTGATCAAATTTATTCACTAACTAACCTATCTACTTGGCTAAGATTGAATAGTTTATCCAAGATTTATTCATTAATCCTATCAACATAAATTCAAAAAGACTTGACCATGGTTAGACTGTATGGATCAAGACATTCTTATTGCATGGGGCCTTATTATTTATCTTTTATGCCCTCTTTTATTGTTTTTCTTTTTCTTTTCTTTTCTTTCTTTTCTTTTGAAAATAATTTGGAGAATGAAATATTATTTACAACCAAAAATACAACAAGAGTAAAAATTTCCAGTCACCAGTTGATCCTATGAAACATAGGTTTATAACAGTGGCTCCACCTGGGGATGGTTCTCTCCTTGACAGGTGCCAAGAACCTGCTTCCTGATGTCTGTAAAGATTTTCTCCATTTCTTATTCTGCTACCTGATTTGTTTTATTTTGAAAATTTGGTGGCACTGGTCAATGGCTTAGGGCCTTCTCTGTGGGATTCAACCATATAATCAACATCACCCACACATAACCTAAATGTAAAGAAATGGTTTGTACAGTGGAAATGGATTACTAAGATCTTTATTGGGGTGGTAAGTAATGCTTCAGCATCCTGCCATTTACATGTCCACATGACAAGACTGTTCCATCACTGTCTTTGAGAAAAAATGTGTTATTTCATCTAAATGATTGAATGATGTAAGGGTCTTTCCACAAGTTATCAAAATTTCCATGTTTACCCTTATCCTCATTTCTGGAATCCCACTTCAGCACCAGATTACCCAACTCAAAATCGTCCTCTTTAGTTCTCTTGTCATAAATATTTTTGATACCTTCCTGGATAACCTGAGTCTTGTTATACACTTCTTCTCTGGACTGTTGCAACTAGATCATCTGAATTATTCTTCTTTGGGTATCATTTGGCTCCGCTTACACTTCCTGCAACATTTTCATAACAGGGACCCCCAAAGAAGAAGGAAAAATTGCCTCAGTAGCATATACCAACTAGTATGGGGACATACCAATTGATCTTTTGGTGCTCAGTCTATCAACCAAGAGTGCAAAGTGATGAAGCTAGCTGAAGTTATTCAACAACTTCAACAAAGGGTCTTGGAATTAGAGCTTCATACCATACCACAGACTCCACAAGAAGTGCGCGACCAATGAGAATTGAATGCTCAGAATGCAGTCGAGAGGATTACAACACTTGTCGTAGAATGTAAACAACTAAGTAGTAGAAGCACGTAGATATATGAACAACTATCTGAAGACCCGAAGTTGAAGAAACTGGAGTCCCAACTCTAGGAAGAAAAGCAGCACACAGATACAGTACCGACACAGCTCAAGCTCATGTCACCTATCGAGAGGATGAAGAGATCCCAGGAACAATGCACTACCCAACAAATCCTTCTTACCACGCAGAACAGAGTGATGGAAGTCACCCAAAAACTCCAGCCGAGCCAGGAGGCGGCCTACCTATTGTTCGAAGAAATTGAAGGCCAAGGAACACTACTAGAATAAGTAGTTTTTACAGTCGAGCAACAACTAGAAGGACCTATCAGTGAAGCGGTTGTTCAAAAATTCATTGAGCAAGAAGTAGTAGCATAGAGACAAGTTGAAGTAGCTTGAGCCAAGATCAAGACCTTTGAGGAAAAGTTACCTAGACCTGAGTGACTCGGGACAAGTCACAGGTGAGTGTTGGGGGCTTGTTGGCCCTTAACCAAGTTTTGAGGAACACTTGGTCATATTTGACTGTTTTTTGAACTTCGATAGCTTGTCAAATATGGAGCGCAACGTGAAGCGGAAATCGTGGAAGCTAGACCCCTTTTTGGGTCCTTTTAGGGTTTTGGGAATAATGTAATGGAAAAGGGATGTCGGCCTGTGGGTTTACCCATGCTTTGGACCACTTTTGTATGTATATATAGATGTCTAGGCCATATAGAGAAGTAGTGGATGATATATCTATGTGATGTAGGCTAATTTCCAAGAGTTGAATCTGTGTGATCAAGGCTTTGTGCATTTTGTGTAAGATTTGCAGAGCTAAGTGAAATTCCCTGTGAGAGACTGTAGAAGGCTTTGTGTTGTAGTGCAAGGAAGAAGGATCTGTCGAGCTGCGCAGATATTATGTCCTATGCGAAGATGGATTTGGATGGCTCTGTGCTGTAAACTGATTAACTGAGGCTAATAAAGAAGAAGACTTTGTGGACATAGCCCCAGGGTGGGGGTGAACCACAGTAAATCTATGTGTTGTGCTCTGTGCCTATACCTGATGTGTTTGTCTCTTCCTTTGCTAAGTGCTTTGATGTGTTTAGATATATTTATTTATTCTTTTTTCTTATGAGATATGAATGAATGTTAGATATGGTATGTAAGATGCTTAGTGCTTGATCTGTTGAATCTAATCTATCTTGTTGTGGCTAAGTGCTGAATTAACTTAGATCTAAGTACATATTGTGATGCTTTGTGCTATCTGTGAAGTATCATAAGGGTTGAATATTGTTGAATAATCTATGTTAGGTGATTGCTAAGTTTTATAATCATAGATCTGAGTCCCAGCTAAGGTTGCATACACCTGAGTCTTGCAACCACCCCTGCCTCTACCTCGGGTGAGACTTCATCTGCTTCGCAGGTGTTGCCGAAAGGGCTGGTAGTTAGGGTTTTGTTGGTGCATTGTTGTAGCATTGAACCCTGGGTCTACCCCTATGCCAACAAATGGTTCCACAGTGATTGTTGGGAACTGAGCAAAAGAAGCTTTGTGAAAAGATTCATCCTGAAATTGTGAAAGCCCTATGCGTGGATCTATGCCCTAGTGCACAATGATCCACTTGATCTGAAAAGATCTGTGCTAAAGAAGGAAGGACAGATTTGAAGGAAAGAAATCAAATCTATAAGAAAAGAGGTTGATACTGAAGAAAAGAAGTAATATATGTAAGCTCCGTGCTCTGATAAAGGTAAGAATAGTTAAAAGTTCTTAGATCTAGAAGCTTTGTGCCCTGTAGAAGTAAAAGAAGTGAAAATTTTTGTTTCTAAAGTATGGATTTAGGCATGCTTGATAGATTTTGTCTTAGCTTGAAAACTAGGGCATTGTTAGATGAAAGAACATTTGATATGAATAGATCTGATAAGTATAATGATAGATATGTTATACCTATGCATAGAAAGAATTTTTGGACTAACCAATGGATGTAGGATCCTAGAAAGAATTTTTTGCAGGCTAGTTGTAAGGTAGCTAGAGAGGTAGTGGGGGAGCAGAGGGCCCATAGTGATAATAGTGGAGTTCATTTAATATAAGGTGGACTAGGTCCACTATATTATTAAATAAGACCCATTATGGTAGTTAGATATAATAAATGGGTAATTAAATATAATAAATGTAAGAGGACTTCTTAAAAGGTTCTACTTCTAGAAGATTCCTCCTCTAGAATGTTCTTAGGTGATGGTAGCACTATATAAAGGGGTTCAAGAAATGTAATGAGACATGAAGAGAAGTATTGTATTTGAAGTGGTAGCTCAATAGGAGGATGCCCCCTCGAAGAGGCAAGTGAACATGAGAGGATCCCTTCCATAATAGGATCCATTGTATGGTGTTGCCCTACCTCAAGGGTTTGATATAATAAAGTTGTGTTTTTCTATATTTTTCTTCTATATCAGTTGTGGTTCTTTTGTATTTAGTATTAGGTACTTAACAAGTGGTATCAGAGCACTTTCCTTGGGCAGACATTGTGGGCAAATATTTTTTATTTTTGCAGATTTGTTTTTTTTCGGAGAAGAAAAAAGAGGGCCGCGACATTCTCGACATTTTCAGTATATTTATGTGAAAAATTTACAGAAAAAGGTTGTATATCTGAGTTCCTCTCAGAAAAACACTCAAGTTGAAAAAAAAAATCATCCGAAACGGAGTTCGGGAAGTCAAGATATTGAAGTTTTAAAATCTGCAAATTTTCAGGATTTTTTCCGCGGATAGCGGCGAGAAATTTTTTATTTCGGTAGCATCTGGAGGCCGAATTTGCCCAAATAAATTACAGATCTGAGTTCCTCTCACAATTTCACCCAATTTCAAAAAAACAATCAACCAAAATGGAGTCTGGGAAGTGAAGTTATGAGCATTTTAACATCAGCGGGTTTTTAGGGTTTTCCAGAAAAAAGCCGTGATTTTCTACCGAAACTTATTGGGTCTATTTTTGGGGTTTTTTCGTGACGGCTGCAGGAATGAAGAGTTCATAGGGTGCTTAGATGGATATTTCCTCTCAAACCCTGAAAGAAATTCTTGAATCATTCAAAGCTCAATTGTTTCACACATTGGATGACAGATTGGATGTATTTGTACATGGTCTCACATACGACCTCACAGACAGACTCAATGATAATTTTCGTAGTATTCAATATTCATTGAATAACATGCAGGAGATATTTCTTATGGAGGGCCTCGGGGATGAATATAATCAAGAAATATATGCTTGGTATGATTTTGAGGCCGATTGTGATGATTGGTATATGGATAGTTGTCATTTCTGGGATGACAACCACTTTCATATTTTATTTGATGACTCTAATCCACCTTCTGTAGAGAGCATCAATGTGACAATTCAAGAGCCAATGATTATTACCAGTGTCCATCCTGCATATTCTACAGTGGTATTATTCCTTTTAGATTCTTCTACGACCCTTTTCCACTATGTGGATGGATCTTCTTATTTGGATCCACATGACAAGTGTCAGTATTTGGAGCATCATTTTGAGTTGGTTATTGGGTTCCAAAATCTTCCATGGGGAGTTCACATGAGCACTTGGACATGGGACCCTGGCTTACAATGGTGGTTGGTCTACATCAGCATGGTGGCTTTCCTTTCTACATGGGACCTTGGTTCTCTAGTCTTCTTAAGCATTATGGTCCACAATTATCCATGGGACCCTGGTATATGGTTGTATATCAAGCGTTGAGAACAATGTTTTCATAAGGGGGATGGAATGTAAGGTAGCTAAAGAGGTAGTGAGGGGGGGGGGGCAGAGGGTCCATAGTGATAATAGTGGAGGTCATTCAATGTAAGGTGGACTAGGTCCATTATATTATTAAATAAGACCCATTATGGTAGTTAGATATAATAAATGGGTAATTAGATATAATAAATGTAAGAGGACTTCTTAAAAGGTTCTACTTCTAGAAGGTTCATCCTCTAGAATGTTCTTAGGTGATGGTAGCACTATATAAAGGGGTTCAAGCAATGTAATGAGACATGAAGAGAAGTATTGTATTTGGAGCAGTAGTTCAATAGGAGGATACCCCCTTGAAGAGACAAGTGAACAAGAGAGGATCCCTTCCATAATAGGATCCATTGTATGGTGTTGTCCTACCTCAAGGGTTTGATATAATAAAGTTTTGTTTTTCTATTTTGTTCTTCTATATCAGTTGTGGTGCTTTTGTATTCAATCTTAAGTACTTAACAAGTGGTGTTGCCCTACCTCAAGGGTTTGATATAATAAAGTTGTGTTTTTCTATATTGTTCTTCTATATCAGTTGTGGTGCTTTTGTATTYAGTCTTAGGTACTTAACACTAGCCATTATGATCCTAGTGTGCAGTATAAGAAGATTTGGGGATCATTAAAGAGAAAGAGAGGATTAACTCTTTGTTACAGTTGTAGAAGACCAGGACATCTTGCTAAGGAATGCCCTRGGAGAAACCCTAGTTGCCTCTGTTGTMAGGCTATGGACCATRAAGTACTGGATTACCCTAGAATGATTTCTAGACTTGAAAAGCTAAATATGGAGCAAGCAAACTCTGAAGGATATCAAGAGACTAATATTATAGAAGAACCCCAGAAAGAATCAGAGATTATGTTACTGAAAATTAAAGAAACCCTGGATGAACAGAAAGATGTCAGTTTGTCATAGATCTTCAAAGAAAAGGAGAAAATCGAAGTAAGAATAAGAGACTTCGACATTGACTGTGCTCTGGACGAGGGAACACAGATGAACATTATGACAGAAAGTACTTGGGAAACCCTAGGAAGGCCTACTATGGTTCCTTCACTAGGAAAAAATAGGATTGTTTAAAGGAAAAATTGTAACCCTATGTGGCAGGATTACCCAGATAGCTATGAGTACCCATGGAGCTTCGACACAGGAATAATTCAAAGTTATTAAATTTATTGAGGACCATGCCCCATTTCCAGCTTTGTTAGGCAAGATCTAGATTGAAAAAGACTAGATCCAGAGAAGAGAAGAAAAGGAAGCCCTAGAACAGAAGAAGCAAGAACTCATGGAATTTATGACTAGAAGGATCGCCTACATGATGGAAGAACAAGAGAAAATATCTAAGCTATTTGAAACCAGGGACTTGGATATCGAAGCTATAAGAGCATTAGAGGAACCACATAAGACCAAAATACCTAATCCATATGATGAAGGAGTATTACCCTTGGATATGAAGAAATAATCTCATCATCGTGAAGTGACTATGTCGAGAGAAGATAAGAATCATAATGGAAAAAGGAAGACCAAGATGAAGCTCACTGGGAAGAAGGATAGGAAGCTAAGTAAGAAGAGAGCCAAGATCGAAAAGTTACAAAAGATTCCAGAGGAAACTTCGCAGAAGGAAAAATCACAGGAATTGAGATTCGTCGGGATATCAGAACAACGACATATGACACTTCTCCATGGTGAAGCAATATAGTCGTTGGACCGATATACCCATTTGAATTCCACGTCGAATGAACATAAAAGCATTAAAGGATCACCACCGGACCATTGGACCATGCCATAACAGATGGATCAACATCCATGGAAGCTTCATACCCGTTGCAAGAAGACCGTTGATGAATTTCCTATTTAGCTCGTCGCGTCGTGCTTGAAGAACAATTTTTCCAACTGAAGAATCGAAGCCTGCAGAACTATTGATTGTCTACAGTGATCATTGCAAGAAGATTGTTCATCCTAGTGCAGTATTTTGAGATCATCGTGACCCCGATTATCTTTCCTGAGTGCTTATGTCTGACGAGCTCACCGCACTTGAGGAATCCATCACAGAGGTCCTTCTTGATTTAATGACTAAGAGAGCCATGTCGGAAAGAAGAATGTCCACCAGAGTCCAAGAATCATTGATGAGTGGAGTGCAAGCCTCCCCGTCGACTGCTCAAGCAGGAACATCTCGAGCCGACGCGGAAAGAAGAACTAATCATAAGGACGACATAGCCAACGTGAAGTTAGTGCCATCCATCCTACCAGCTTACATACCCCCTCTAAGAGGCGAGATTAATAGGGACAGTGTCCCTAGATATTTTGAATACACCCTAATCACTGCATATCTACCGAAAGGAGTACGCACCTACCACATAGATCAAGACAATGTTACAACGTTGAATTTTTGTGACTTCAACCTGGGGGACCGTAAAGTTTACAGAATGCTTTCCCCGTATAAGTACTTGACAAGAACTAGGAAAGAATTCAAAGCTCATCCCTCAGCAATGGACGATGAACCTCATGCAGTCTACTTTTCTCAATGCAGTCTACTTTTCTCAATGTTATGAAAATACCGGACTTCGATAGACACCAGGAGGTGAATGCTTGTGTAAAATTGCTGCTAGCAAGTTACCACGGAGGATACCTGTGGTTAGATAGTCGCATAAATATTGATCTGAAACTGATCAATAGGATCACCAAGCATAGCATGCAGGGCCCTGATCCCCATGAGTACTATCCTGGAAATACCGCAGACCACGCTCTTGCGCAGAAGACCAAAGAAGCCTATGGAAATGTTGAGAAAGGCACGAGAGGATACAAGGTAGCTTCTATTGAAAGTGGTGTAGTGCGCTTCGCATGCCAACTGATCGCAAGGAAGTTGGTACGCAAGAATCGACCAACACAAGTATCTGGATTTGTAGTTGGCCTCACAGGAAAGTGTGCAAAGGGTGTTGGATCATGTTGTCATTGATGCCAATGGTTTGATTGATTGAATTCAAGTGATTGATTGATGTCAAAGGATTGATGTCAAAGGATTGATTTATTGATGATTGATATAATATAATATGTATTGTCCTTGATGAGAATGCATAGATGAAGATGGATCAATGAGTTGTCATTGATACATGATGAAGATGGATCGATGTGGTTCCATTGGTATAT
>ML800274.1:716086-727962 GCA_009831015.1 Picea engelmannii | reverse complement strand
GACCTACCTACTGTTCGAATAAATTGAAGGCCAAGGAACACTACTAGAACAAGTAGTTTTTATAGTCGAGCAGAAACTGGAAGGACCTATCAGCGAAGCGGTTGTTCAGGAATTCACTGAGCAAGAAGCAGTAGCACAAAGACAAGTCGAAGTAGCTCAATCCAAGCTTGATACCTTTGAGGCAAATTTACCCAGACCTGAGTGACTCGGGACGTGTCACAGGTGAGTGTTGGGGGCATGTTCACCCTTGACCAAGTTTTGAGGAACACTTGGTCATATTTGACTGTTTTTGGGACTTCGACATCTTGTCAAAGATGGAGCGCAACGCGAAGCGGAAATCGTGGAAGCTAGATCTCTTTTTGGGTCCTTTTATGGTTTTGGGAATAATGTAACGAGAAAGGGATGTCGACCCGTGGGTTTACCCACGCTTAGGCCCACTTTTGTATGTATATATAGATGTATAGGCCATATAGAGAAGTAGTGGATGATATATATATGTGATGTAGGCTAAGTGCCAAGAGTTGAATCTGTGTGATCAAGGCTTTATGCATTTTGTGTAAGACTTGCAGAGCTGAGTGCAAGTCCCTATGAGAGAATGTAGAAGGCTTTGTGTTGTAGCGCAAGGAAGAAGAATCTGGCGAGCTGCGCAGATATTCTATCCTATGCGAAGAGGGATTTGGATGGCTCTATGTTGTAACTTGATTAATTGAGGCTAATAAAGAAGAAGACTTTGTGGACGTAGCCCCAGGGTGGGGGTGAACCACGGTAAATTTGTGTGTTGTGCTCTGCGCCTCGACCTGATGTATTTGTCTTTTCCTTTGCTAAGTGCTTTGATGTGTTTAGATAGATCTATTTATGCTTTGTGCTTCTGAGATATGAATGAATGTTAGATCTGGTATGTAATATGCTTAGTGCTTGATCTGCCGAATCTAATCTATATTTTTGTGGCTAAGTGTTGAATTATCTTAGATCTAAGTACATACTGCGATGCTATGTGCTATCTGCAAAGTATCATAAGGGTTGAATATTGATGAATAATCTATGCTAGGTGATTGCTAAGTGTTATAATCACATATATGTGTCCCAGCTAAGGTTGTAAACACCTGAGTCTTTCAACCACCCCTGCCTCTACCTCGGGTGAGACTTCATTTGCTTTGCAGTTGTTGCTGAAAGGGCTGGTAGTTAAGGTTTTGTTGGTGCATTGTTGAAGCATTGAACACTGAGTTTGCCCCTATACCAATAGCCAGTAAAAACCATCTTTGGGAATCTTGTTAGCTATGGTCTTCCAACTTAGATGCCCACCACTGTCCCCTGCCCTGTCAGCTTCATCCTTCAATAGGAAATTAATAAAAATACCTCCATGGTCTTTCCAATAAAGATTTCCATCTACAATACAATATTTCAATGCCTTCAGTTTAATAAATTTGGCTTTGGTCTTAGTTAAACCAGGAGGAGCTTTTAAGTTATGAAGTACAAAAATGAGTTTTGCGTACCAAGGAGAGTTTAAGAATACCTCTTTTACATTTGGAGTCGCCTGCTCTTCCTGTTTGTCAAATGCAGTCAAAAAATTAATGTCTAAAGCATGAAAATTGGATTCAGCCATTAGTTTGGCCAAACCCTGACCTTTGATCAGTTTAGTGGTTTTTATTTCTATATCATATTCCAGAATAACAACAATCCACTTTCCTCTCCTACCATTTGGATTATCCTGAGTCAGGATATCCTTTACCACAACATTCAGAACATAGGCAATTGTGTGAGAATTGAGAATATAGACCCTGGAATCTTTTATGGCCTTTACCAGGGAAAAATCTTGTTTCTCCATTATGTTGTAGTTGAACACAACATCTCTCAAAGATTTGATGAAAAAGGCTACGGGTTGCTCGTACCCTTCGTTGTTTTTCTGCAACAGTACTGTTGCGATGGTGTGTTCAGATGACAAAGAGAACAAAAAGAAATATTTGGTGTAATCTGGACTGATCAAAACTGGGGCTTGTGTGAGTGCATGTTTCACTTTCTCAAATGATTGTTTAGACTCGGTGTTCCATCTTATTTTGGTGTCTTTTTTCAGCATATTTGTGATGTTCTTGAGAAGTTCGGCCAGGTTGGGTATGAATCTTCTTAGGAAATGTATTTTACCAATGAATGATTGCAACTCTTTGATGTTCCTAGTGTGTTCCACTTTCTGTATGGCCTCTATTCTGCTGGGATCTATTTTAATTCCATATTTATAGATTATGTGCCCCAACAGCTTGTCGTCCTCTAAACCGAAAACGGTTTTCTTGGGATTTAATGAAATCCCAATTTTTCTGCACTTCTCAAACACTTGTCTGAGATGTTGTAAATGTTCCTCATCAGATTTGGAATAGACATTCATGTCATCCAGATATATGACTATAAACCTTCTAAGCTCGTCCACAAAAGAAATATACATTGCTCTTTGGAAAGTGGCACCAGCATTCATCAAACCAAAGGGAATTTTCACATACATGAAAGTTCCCGAGGGTGTGGTGAAGGTTGTTTTCTCCTGGTCATCTAGGTGAACAAGGACTTGGTTATAACCCGAGAAACTGTCTAGTAAGGAGATCCTACTGGCCCCAACTACCTTTTGTAATATGTGGTCCATTTTAGGAAAAGGGTAATTGTCTTTGAGGGATACCTTGTTCAGGTTTATGAAATCAATGCAAAGCCTGATTTCGCCAGTCTTCTTTCTGGTAGGACCTAGATTAGAAACCCATTTGGAAAATCTCAAGGGGGATATAATTTTGGCATCATACATCTTTTTAATTTCCTTTTCTATCAAGGGGAGTAACTTGGGATTGATTCTCCTAAGTTTCTTCCTAAAAGGTTTGTGTTCTTCTTTTATTGGAATTCTATGATGTATGATACTTATGTCATTAGATTTTAAATCATCATAACCCCAAACAAACACATCAACATATTCCTTAAATAGTTCAATGTATTTGCATTTTTTCTCAGGGGCTAAAGATTTGGAAAGTTTTATCATCTTGGGTTTTTCCTCTGTTCCTATGTTACACTTTTTGACCTCTTTACCACTAGCTTCAATTTTGGGCTTTTTTGCTACATCGTTAAAATCAAATAGGTCTTCTAGCGGGACCAAACCTTTAGGTAAAATGTTGTTTTTCAAATGCAAAACATTAGAGTCTTCATCATTTTTATTCACTTCATCTAAATCTACTTTATTTACACTATCATTTTCAAAAAGTGATTTATTTACATTATCATCATCATTCTCTACATCTATATTTGTACATTCGAAATCATTCTTACACTGCAGGAAGTCCTTAATTTGATCGCCATTGCCAAATACTTGCCAATATCTGATGTTATCTGGGATGGTTGGTCTGCACTTCACCTCTACTGTGTATTGGTGATTTGATTTGAAAGGTATTTTTCATGTGGCTGTCGAAGTAGCCAATCCATCTGCCAGTATGTTTTGGCCTCTGGGCATCACCTGGAAGTCGATTTTAGTGAAACATTCTAAAAAATCTAAAACAAAATTTTTATAGGCTCTGAGTCTAGGATTCTTAGCTGAATATTCACCTTTAATTTGTTTAATGACCATTTCAAAATCACCTCTTACCATAATCTTTTTGGAACCAACCTTCTTCATTAGTTTCAAGGTGAGCATTAAAGCTTCGTACTCGACTATGTTGTTAGTGCATTGGAAATTCAGTTTGTAAGAGTGGCATTTTGAATACCTTGATTTGTGATTATGCAACCAAACTACAGCTCCAACTCCCTATTTTCTCACAGCTCCATCAAAATCCATACTCCATAAATCGACTGGTAGTTCATCACTTTCTACTGTTGCAGTGTTCTTTACCTCAATGATTGATTTATCTTCTTTCATGTCAGGTGCATCATCTTCCAACTGAGAAATTCAATTATCTAGGTTGATGGAATATCCAACAATACTGAGAGGGGGGGGTGAATCAGTATTTATTAATTTTTCTTTTTATCTTCATCCATATTAAGAACACATATTAATTATTCAATTAAGAAATATATGATGAACAACAAACCCTTATGATCACAAGATTTTATCATGGAACCCAACAGGGAAAACCACCAACTCTTTTCTCATTAATAAAAAGTTCTTTTACAAAACTGTTTTCAAACTACAACTTGATGGAGAGGCATTCCCTAAGTTTCTTCAGCTACAACTGAAAGGATGTTTCCACACCCCATTTACCAGCTGCAACTGGAAGGATTCACCCACACCCTCATTCACCAGCAACAACTGGTAGGAGGCTTCAACCCCATGTTTAGTGAGCCACAACTGACAAGGAAGCACCAACTCCCTCTGTTCACTAGCACCAACTGGTATGAGGCTACAACCCCCTGTTTAGTCAGCTACAACTGACAAGGAAGCACCAACTCCCCTGCAAGCTCCAACCTTCCCTTGCACCACCCGACCACCCTTAGTTTATAATGCAATTCATTCTCTTCTGTACTTCACTGAATTTGACTCATACAACCAGTGTTGTATTCCTACTTATCTGTTGCAACCTTTGCTTGTATAGTCTTCTGTATCAAGTAATGGATTGCATAACTGCTGCTATGTCTTCTTTTGTTCTTGATATTCAATAAGACATTGACAGGCACCTTAGAACAAATAGTTCTTCATCTTGGACTCTGCCCATGTTCCTTATATTCTAATATGAACCACAGAGACACAATCTTCTCACCACTTTTTCTCATTATATAATCTTCAAACATGTGTGAAATTTAAAACATCATGTCCCTTTATTTGAACCATTGTACCTTTTCATTTAAAATGATAAACTAAACATTAATTAATATCATTTTTCCTTTTTATTATTTATTCATATTTTCATGATTTATTCTCTATTAATCATGACTATGTATTGGTTCATTTTTTTCATGAGTTGATCACAGACATGGATCGAATCATTAGATTGTACTCTTGTTTCTGCTGCGTTCTCAGCTCACCAACAAACCATATTCAATCATCATGCCTCTTCGATTAACTTAATTATAATCATTGTTTTATCATTTTTACAGTGAAGGCTTTCCATAAATTGATCACTGTCATGGATCAATTTAATCCTTTATACTCGATCCCTAATATCTATTATATTTATAGAGACCAGATTCTACTGATGCACTTCCTTCAAGACATTTCATATGACCATGCAATACAGAGCCACTGGCTTTACAGATTCCGTGAAGGCACTTCCCTCACGCCAACATATATGACCGTGTGTTATAGAACCATGGGTTTTAACAATTATAGGCAACGCGTTACAATATTCCCTTTCAAACTTATTTACCATATGACCAATGGCGGTGACCTCATGTTTAGGCGAGACGAGATCCTAAGTGTTTATCATTCCAACGGTCACGATTCAATCTCCTGATGATATGGACGGATGACGGAGTTTTGGTGTTTTTCCCATCAGGTCTTCGTGACTTACTACATTGCAAAATTCTCGATTATGATATCGCCGATACAATCAGATGATTCACGTTTATCTCGCGGAGATACATCAACGGTCCACCTTAACCTTGCACTCATACTTTTACTGCAAACTTTGACGGTTGTGACTTAATCATTCATCGAGATGGACGGTTGTCGTAATTTCGGCACTTTTCCCTTCGAGTCATTGTGACTCCACTGTATTACCAAACTCCTGATCATGATATTGTCAGTCAGTTCAGATGGCTCATATTACCCACTGAGATGGGCGACTCATGGGGTTTCAAAATTCCGTCCTTCAGGACTTCGAGACACTGCTCCTTACAAAACTCTCGGTTGCGATATCGCCAATATGATCAGTCGATTCATGTCTCTTCCATGGAAGAGATCAACGGTCCAAATTAAACCTTAATCTGATCCCTTCTTTCCTTAATCGAATGACTATGTCTTTAATCAGGCATTGAGATGTGTGGATGTCGAGATTTCATCATTTTTGCCTTCGAATCTTCATGACCTCCAATAGTCCCTTTCAACATTTCGGTGTTTGGGACTATGTGATGTTGGAGTATTTTCTTGTTATACAAAAATCCTGAAGTAGAAACTGCTGACGTGATGTAAACCTGTTGACGTCACTTGATCACTTGGCACATGCCAAGTAGCTGCCACGTGTCACTATGATTCGTGACTTACATGTGCCTGAAATGCCAATTTCAACTTGACACTTGTCACTTTCTGACTGAGCCACGTGTCCTTGCTGACGTGATCTGATGACATGGTATGTCATTGACATCACTCAAGATGACATGGTCCTTGATACGTGTCTTCCTCCTTGACTTCAGAGCTTCGGCTTTCGGGGTTTTGAACACCTCTTGTCGCTGATTCTCCGAATCACAAATCCCCGATTCTTGAGTTCATTAATCTTGTGCCACGTACTCTCCTTCCAACCGACGGCTAGGATATATTTTGTATTTTGGATTTCGTGAGATCGGGATCCTTGACTCCTCAACACTCCAAATCCTTCGATTCCCAATTTCCCGATATTCCATTTTTAGATATCTGATTTCCCGATATCCGCTTACGTTGGATCAACGGTCCATGACCCTCCATGATCCAATGGTCCAGAACATATCGTGATTTCTCATTTCTCTTATTTGGAAGGTTAACACTTACAGTCTTTGACTTTCCAGTCGGTGTAGTGGTGAACCAACGCCATGTGTCCTCTGGCTCAACGACCAGGATTTGCTCTCGATCCAATGGTCTGGATTGGATTGGGAATTCATGTTTCAGTATTTCAAGAGGCATGCTCCATTCTTTCAACTCACAATTTCTGAATTCCCAAGTTCCAAAGGAACTCTCAACTAACCACCATGCAGCATCTCTCGGTCTATGGTCGAGATCATTCGTCAATTCTTTGATCGGACGACTGTTGTAACTTCTCACAATTTCCTGTGCAATGGTCGACTTCTTAATATTTCCAAGGATACCAACAAAGTTTCTACAATCTTTTCTTCCTCCAGAGATTTTGATCAACGAATCATTTTTTATCCTATTGTGATCAACAATAGTCACGAAATTCTTCAACCAGCTATATCTACACCGCGTTTTTCCTTCTGAGCTTTTGAACTTCATATTGTTCGTTCTTCCTCTTGAGCTTGCACTATTGATTACTACACATTGTTTGATAGTAATCTTGTTCTTAACAATAGATCACAGAGGTTGTTGACATCAATGACAATCTCTACTCTATATGTAAAAAACATACCATCACAACAACTGTTGATATCAATGACTATTGACATCAATGACAATATTTCCAACATAGGTCACCATCATTGTACAATATGAATGAATCCAGATCAGAGTGTGCATAGTATAATGGGTAGTTATGTGGGTTTTCATGACTGATGACCATATACTTCATCAGAGTCTCTTTGTACAGTCTTTTATGTTGTCCAAATACCAGGATGTTAGCATAAGACATATCTAGCTGCAAAGTGCCTTTCAACTTAGCTCCCCAAGATGTAGATAACAACATACCATATTTCGAGGGAATGTCTGCAACCACGATATCCATCACCATACGTTTTACTGGGATTTGAGCTAGGGTGATACATAAATATTTAATTAGCCCCATACATTTGACCTTGCTAGAGTCAAAAGAATGAAAATACTTGTAGGGTCTATTAACATCAAGTCCCAACTTCTCCATCACATCTTTGGGCATCAAGTTGTAAGAGGCATCGAAATCAAGCATAGAATTGTGTAAGATTTTGTCATGGATATTCAGACTAATATAGAAAGGGGGAAAAAATTGTTATCAATTTGTCCATCTACTTCAGGACCGAACAACAGCTCGGGTTGATCATTAGTAAGATTTGCAGTGTCTGAGTGCGTTCCTGATCAAATATTCAATGTTTTTGTACCTATCTCTGGTTTAATGCTTAATTCTTTAATCACCTGCGATCTGTAAGCATTTTTTCTCATCAGTTCGGACAGGGGAATAGGAATTTTCAATTTGGCTAATTCCCCTTCCAGGCTGAAAATAGTGGAAGTCTTGCTTTGGCTCTGCACTTATGGTTTTTCTGTCATAGTTATTTGGGTAGAAGTATTTGGCTGACTAGTAGATGCAACCTCGGTTTGATTTGATCGTTGCAAAATTTCAAGATTTATTTTTCATAGAAGATTCAACATTGTTCTTCTCAAGGGATTTCTTGAGAGAAGTATCTGAGGTTTTCTTGGCCTCAGTCGTTTTCTTCATTTCAGTAGCCTTCTTTGTAGGATTGTCGTTAGTCTTCTTACTTCTTAAGTTGTACTATTTGTGCACCTCCATTATAGCATTCTTAAAGGCATGTTGCTCTATTTCCTCTTCCTCGACATTCACCTTTGTTTGTGAGAGGAGAAAAATCTCATGTTCTTCTTGAGTAAGAAAAATGGAGTCATCATCGTGAACACCCATGAGGTTTATGTGAGTATCATCCAACTCATCGATTACCTCCTCCCCATCATCAACATAGTTCTTCTGAAGAGGTGGTCTAATCTGTTGATCATGCCCCCTTTGCTCTCTTTGATCTCTCAGATCTCTCTGATCTTTGTGTCTGATATGGGGAGGGTTCCTTCTGAAGTTTGGATTTTTGATATGAGGGGCAGGCTAATTTTCCCTGGGTGGATTCTCATCAGCGATGGTTATTCTTTCCATCATTCTCTCCGTACTTCTGACTATGGAATCTAGTTTAGCATCTGAAGAAGATGTGGAAGTCTCTTCTTTGATTGTAACCCTTCTCTTTGTTCTTTGCCTGGCTCTTCTGGCTAGTAGATTGCTTCTACGCTTACTGCACTTGTTTGCATGTCTTCTAGAGTGACATAATTTATTTCCCTTAGTTGATATGACATATCAACATCAAATCCATCAGGGAACTTGATTAAAGCCAAACCTTGTGGGGGTTTAATATCAACTAGAATTGCGTTATAAATATTGTTGAAACAAATGTAGTAATCCTACACTGTTTCCCCTTGATTTCATTTGATATTCTCATATTCTGATAAAATATGGAGAGAATTTTTCTTTACCTCCCATCTATCAAGGAAACTCCATTGGAAAGAAGCAATGTCAACTATGGTAGCAGGGTGTAGCGCTTTGAACCATTTTTTGACTTCTCCTGTCAAACTCTGTGCAAAAAGTATCATCTGGACGTCTGCTTCATCAACTTCCTACAAATCAAAAAAATCATTCATCTTATCAACATGTTGTTGCACATTCAGAGGACCAGTACCATCAAATTGAGGAAGTCTAGTTTGATAGTCTTGAGGCATGGCATGTAAAGGAGCAGCCAACACCAAGGGATCATATCTTGCTACCATAATTGGTGGAGGATGAACAACAACTTGAAATATTGGAGGGGAAGTCAACACCAAGGGAGAATATCTCTGTAACAGGCCCTTCTAGGCATTCTTCCATTGTTGCAACCACTTGATCTAGTTGTGAGCCTTGTCCATCAATTTCTTCGAACACCTTGCAGGCTTCATCCTGCACAGGTTGTAGCTTCTGTGTGACTTCCATTACCCTACCCTAGAGGGCATTGATCTATTGTTGTATTGTGTGTTGTTCCTGGGATATCTTCATTCTTTCTACCGCAATGAGCAACTTCATCTGCACCTACATAGAAAATTATTGTTGTTATGCCTCCTATAACTGCGTTTCCAACTTCCTTAGCTCTAGATCCTAGATGAGGCATTCATATGTCTAGGCACTCCTAGCACTTAGTTGTTTACATTCTGAAGCGAGGGATCTTATTCTTTCAACTGTGTTCTTAGCGATCTCCTCCCTTTGGTCACGCACCTATTGCGAGGTGATCGGTACTGTTTGGGCCTCCAATTCTGTTTTATTCTAGACTGAAGCTGAACTACACCAATTGAACACTTCTCCCTATGTGCAGAAGTTGGCGACTAATAGTGCATCTAAAGTGCATTCTCCCTTATAATAAGACCGCATAACCTTGTTGGCTATGATGTAGTAGCCAGTCCAGGTTGTTTTGGGAAGTATTGGTTCAATGATTGTTGTTCATCCTCCTCTCTTTGTATTAAACTTCTCGTACATGCTAAGATCTCCTTTCTTCTTCCCATGCTTGTCGGGGCCCTGAAATCCCTTCGAAACATCCTCTCCTTTGAAGGATAGTCCAGTAAGTTTTTAGATATCTTTTGCATGGATTGGATACCGCTTATCCAACCATATACTTCTGTCATGCACTCTGCTTATCAGAAATTCCGTGCAACGCGCAATTTTTTCAGTGGTGCCAAAGACTGGTAAGTCTCTTAGATTCATGATGGTGGAGTTAAATAGGTTGATGAACTCATTTTTTGCTATAAAGTGCATAGCTTCGGTTCCATCTGGGGCTAACTCCCATAAGACGTCTGGGTACATCTGTGGGAACAAGGCTGAATCTGTGAGGTCAAGGTCAAGTAGCTTAACATGCTCTACCTTCCCTTTAATTTCACCTATGATCTCAACCCGGGGGTCGCAGAGCTCATTTTTTACTGCTTCTTTAGTCATGGTGCTCTGACTTGCTATGGATCTCGGCATTAGCGCTTCTGTGATAGTTAAAAACTAGGGCTACGTTTACAGTTTTGGCCGTGGTCCTAACTGGTTTGCACGAATGAGTTCGGAAATGGCTATGCTCATTTTAGAAACAATACATTCTCAGTTGAGTTCTGAGAGTCTTATGTCTGGATTAACGGGTTAGTTTTAGTAATAAATGCTCCTCATCATGACCATATAGACGCACTAGGGTGTGAGTTGTTCGACGGGACGTTTTGATCAAGGTAAATCATATTGGGCGATCTTGGTATTTACTCATTTGAGTGGAATAGGGGTGTGGCCGAATTGAGACCTTTATGTTTATCGGGTGGGTGTCCTAATGAAAACTTCAATGGCATCTTGTAATAATGCATCTTTATGGCTTAACAGGCGATAGTTGGGGTACCAAAATGGAAATAAAGGGTGCGATTAGACTGGGTTTGCGTTGCCTTTAATCATATTGGATTTGGATTCATGGTTCCTCCGACCACAAAGGTTGTCCCCGTCATTTTTAATGACTGTCATTAATGGACTTTCTCATGCTTAAGGTTTTGTACTGCTGAGTCGTCATCTCTATATCAATCAAAAATTAAACAAAACAAATGAACTATGTGTTATGGCGCATCACTACGCACATGGACATTATTAACCAAATTTACAAAATTTCAGAAAGAAAATGAAACTCAAATATAGCTATTGTACAAGCTCCGTCAGACTAGAGCGATTGTCCTTCTTCTCAGTTTTGATATAGGTAGGGATTTAGGTGAGCACCATTAACCCATCCTGGTCATAGCACACCATCCAGTTGTGCAATTCGGACTGCTCCTGATGGTCAGATCTTCACAACTAGGAAGGGTCCCAACCAGTGCATACGCAATTTTCTAGGATGCTTCTGGTATCGGTTGTCATAGAGTAACACCGTGTCCCCTTGTGTAAATACCTTGGTATTAATGTGTCGGTCGTGCCAATATTTTTGTCTTTCCTTTTCAACCGACTGATGGAAGTCTGCTATAAATTTTGTTTCTTCGAGTTCTTGTATCTCCGCAAGTCTCTGCGCCACTGATTCTTCGTCTTTTATACGTGTGGCTTGTGCAATATATAGACTTGGAGTGATGAACTCTATGGGAACCACTGCCTATTTTCTATAAACAAGCTGGAATGATGTGTATCTGTGGATTTTCTTTTTGGTTGACCTGTAGGCCCATAGTACCACTGGAACTCTATCATCTCAGAACTCTCGGTTTGTGCAACAAACCTTTGTTAGTCCCTTTTCCATAATTTTGTTGAAGGCTTCGACTGTTTCGTTGGCCCGTGGGTGGTATGGACTACTCTTGTGATGTT
>ML800274.1:704439-715133 GCA_009831015.1 Picea engelmannii | reverse complement strand
GTTGAATGATTAGTAAAGAATTTGAAATGAGACCCTAACAGATAATGTCTAAATTTATGTAAAGTGTAGATCATGGCTAAGCCTTCCCGTTCTGTCGTTTTGTAGTTGCACTCTTCTTGTGATAGCTTCCGACTCAGAAAGTAGATAGGGTGATCCATAGCTCCCTCTCTAGGTTGCGTTCAGATAGCTCCTAAGGCAATTCCTGAAGCATCTACATCGACATGAAATTCCTTATCCCAGTTTTGGAATATCAGGATCGGTGTTGTAATGAGATTTTCCTTAAGTGTCACAAGTGATTTATCACATTCGGGATTCCATTGGAATGGTTCAGCCTTTTTTAGGAGCTTTTCCAAAGGTGCAATAATGTTAGCATATCTCTGAATGAACCTGCGATAGTAGCTTGTATGTCCTAGTGTGGAGCGCAACTGTTTAATACTCGTAGGTGGCGTCATATGCACAATTTCCACAACTTTAACTGGGTCTACCAATACTCCTTCTCGGAAGACTATGTGGCCCAATAGATTTCCATGTGGCACATAGAAGATACATTTCCTGAGGTTTAGTGAGATTTGTAACTCTCGGCATCTGTCAAACATTAGCCTTAGCAATGCTACATGGTCTTTAAGAAGGCTATATATTGTCCAATCATCCATATAGACTTCTATGTACTTGTGAATGAACTCTCTAAAGGTTTCTATCACAATCCTAGAGAAAACTGCAGGGGAGTTCTTTAACCCAAATGGCATCACATTGTATGCAAAATATCCCCATTCAGTAATGAAAGTGGTTTTTCTCTTGTCCTCTTCAGCAATCCTAACTTCATGGTATCCTAAAAACCCGTCTGTAAATGAGTATGCTTCCTTCCCCACAACCTGTTCTAGGACCTCATCGGTAAAGGGTGTTGGGAAAGGGTCATGCACACAAGTAGAGTTGAGGCTTATGTAGTCCACACAGACTCTAATAACATTAGTGTCTTCCTTTCTTTGAATGACTATCAGGTTGACCTATTTTTCTTCTTCTACCGGGAAAATGAGACCTGCTTCTAACATCTTATCAATATCCTTCTTGACTTTCTCTTTTACTCTTGGGTTAAGATGATATGGCCTATGTCTGACAGGCTTGGATCATGATTTTAACTCAATCTTCATTTCTCCCATAACTCCTTTGATTCCCTTCAATTATGAAAAAGTATTTGAGAACAAATCTTCGTATTCCCGCAGTAAACTCTGTATTTCCTGGCTGGTTTTCTCATCCCAGTAGTCTCCCACCAAAGATATTTTGGGTTTCTCTTTGGTCCCTATATTGAGTCTCTTCAATTTTAATGGGTTATTATAGGAACTATCGGTCTGGCTAGGTATGGTGTTTTGGATATCTCTACTCCCCTTTGTCTCTTTGATGGCTAGGTTTCTCAGTTCTTCTAATTCTTCTAGGATTTTTGAATCTTTGCTAATCTAGTAGCATTCTATAGGCTTTTCAATCAAGGGTAAGTGGGGTTTACTTTGAAGTTCTTGAGTATGCTTGGGACACACTACAATGTCTGATATGTTATCATTATTGGCTGTAAAAAGAAGTTCTTTAATCTTTTGTAGGACTATTTCAAGCTTGGGGTACTTACTTGTGAATGAAAAGAAGTCTTTGCAAAATTGAGCTGCCAGTATCTACCAATCGCAGGTCTGTCGTCTGGTTTCCTCATGTATAAACCAAGCTTTCGAGATTGGGCCTAGAGAATGGGGGAAAACCTGAACCTAGAAGTGAGAGGGTATCTCCACAGCCTGCCACTATACCACGCACGGTTGAATGTGTATCCTAGGGTCTGATTCTCTGCTGAACAGTTGCGCAACATGGAGATCCATCTGCATTTCTGATTCTAATTGCTCCCTATTATAGAACCTCTACTTGAGAGCTTGCTTCACCTCATCCCAAGTTCTGAGTGCGGATTTATGATTATCCCACCATCTGGCGGGGGTGTTCTAGAAAGATATATCTAATACCGAGATTCTTTGATCTTCTCCCATAGTTTCTTCCATATTCTGCAAAAATTTGTCTAGATCCGAGGTGCCATCGTATACTGGGTGTTCTCTGACTTCGGTCCCAACCCATCTGGTCATTCTAATAGTTGCGCATATTCTTAAGAATATTTCATGCAAACCTTGTTGCTAACTATCAAAATCCAATTTTGAGTCTTCGTCAACTAACTGTATACTTTGCCATCTTATTGATCCATCAGTCGTAGGGTTTATGTAATCGTTTCTTGTCCCAGTTGTTACAGTGTACAACTGGTCTAGGTCTTCTCCTTCCATATTATTGTCTGTTGGTTCTGTGTACATTGGTCCTACATATGGATCCAAAGGTTGAACTACTTTGATTCCCTCAGCTTCAAAAGTCATGGTTTATTTCTTTAAGTCAATTACTGCATAATTTTCGTAGGCCTAATCGATGCCAAGTAGCACAGGGTAGGGGTCCTTGTCTCCCATGATCTCAATGACTTCAAATTCAACCACTGTTTTTACTCCTGCTACATTGATTTCCACGTTCTCCAATCATCTTATGGGAAAGATAGAGTATTGGTTTTCCATTCTTAACTAAATTGGGGAATATGTCAGTCTCAGTTTTCCTAACATTTCCCAGGTATTCTTGGGCAGAATGTTCACATATGACCCTAGGTCCAACATGACGTCCTTAATTTCGAAGTCATCTAACTAGGCTACCAGTTGGAATTATTTGTTGGTTCTTACTTTTCGTCGTTGGACTCTCTGAGTACTCTTCTTAGGAAGGTTATCCTGAATCCTTGCTTCTGAGGTATCTTCATTCCCTATGACTAGGTATAGTGCATTGCACAACTTATCTGTCAGTTGATCATTCCCCAGAATGTCAGAGAATAATTGAAATCAGAGGTCAACTGTGTTTTGAGGTTGCTCATGTTGTCTTGGTATGATTATAGGGTTTCTGGGTACAGGGGGTGAAGCAGGGGCTTGCGTCGTCTTAGGGTAACTAATCGGTTGGGGGGTGTTCTCTTGCATGTCATGACTAAGATTATTTCGAAATACTTCTATTGCATATTTAAATAACAACTTTTGCTTTAGGGGGTCATACCCGTCTCCCTTCGGTGCTGCTTTCTGGATCTGAGGTAGAGTATCAACATCAGCTCCTGTCTTCGCTCCTCCTCGAGTGATGATGTTAAGGTTTGGAAATTGTCCCTTATAAATCCTCTTGATCTCTGAACTGATGAGGTTAGTTCCTCTTTGCCTCACCCTATCTTCCCACTTTGCGATTAATTATGGAAAATCTTCGATTTTGTGTCCATTGGTTTTGCACTGAGAGCACCATGGTCGCCTTGGATGAGGACAATCTCTGGCCAAATGACCTTGTTCATCACAGTTGTAGCATCTTCTTGGTCCTCTTCCCCCATTTCTCCCTCCTCTGAAGTCTCCTCCAGCTCCACCTCCTCGACCTCTTCCTGGTCCCTGCGGGTTTTCATTCACCTTGAATGTTGTTCGGTCTAGCCTGTCCACAAGAGCATCCAACGCTCTACATTGATTGGTAGTATGTGTGGTGGATGTGTAGAACTCACAGTGTACTTTGTTTGGTACTGTCTAATACTTCTGCATGATGGGGAACTGTCTTGGTCCATGCCTACAGATTCGACAGATATCACAATATTTCGTTGTTGGTGCTGCTTGTCCTCCTAGGAAAGCATGATATGGGGTGGGTGATGGAATGGTGGGTTCTTCGATACTTGCGCAACTCCTCATGTAGGTCCTCCTGGGGTTACCATCAGGTTCTAAGGAGGTCCCATTCCCATCATTCATGAACATTCGATCGCCAAATGACCTTTCGTATAACATCCCGTGCACCAAACCTGTGGTTGTCCTAGTCTAGGTACCGTCAGCTCCTGAATCATTTTTGTAAGTGTCAATATATGCCCTTGTAGTTGCGCTAGATTCGCATCTATTGGGGGTTGGGTTACTCTCAAACTCCTAGGGTATCCCTTCATGGATTCAATCTTCATAGATTATTCCAAGGCATCTATTAACGTGGCTATTCGTTGTTGCATTAGCGAAATCTGAGTCAGGGGTAGCAGTACCTGAATGTACCACTCCCTTTGATTTTCTTCATGGATTGGATGCACCAACCTACCTATGGAATCTTTGAACTTCTAGTTATACTCCCAATCTAATTCACCTTCCCTCTGCTGGATCTTGTGCAACTCAGACAGAGCATGTTGTTCTGACTGAGGTAGTTTGAACTCTGCTATGAACCTCGTCTGTACCTGGCCAATTGTGAACGCTTGACCTTGTGGCACTCCTGGTTCAATGATCTTCATGTACCACTTGAGAGCGCAACCTCTCAAGGTAGTCTGGAACTCGACCAACTTATTTGCATCCGGAGTCCCTCTGGATCTCCAGATTGCTTCACACAAGAACCAGTGTTGTTCAACGTCTTTGTCTCCCTTACCCCAAAACTCTAGGTATCAGGAAATCGAACCTCCCTCATGGTTGGCCATTATTGATCATGTTGTTCGTATCGATATGAACCCTAACAGTCCTACTTGCGATCTACCAGGGGATCCCAATATCCTCCATGTATTCGCACTTCCTCGTTGTGACTAGTTAGCTAATTGTACTGGAACAGAACTTGCATGAGAAGGTATTGTCTAACTTACTGCTTGTATAGAAGGAATTTGGGGTATGGGTGATTTGGGGCTGGCGCCACTGGCCTTGGGGCGTTTTTCTTTGATCTGGGGGGTCTTGTTAGCTTCCACTAGGACTATCTCTTCGATTGGATCCCCGATCTCTCCTATTATCGGGGTTGAATCTTCTCTTTCTCCTCCAAGATTCGTATCAGCTTCCTCCTCTCTTACATCCACACTTTCTCCTTCTCATCCCACCTCCTAGGGACTTCTTTCTCTCTTTTCTTCTCTCTCATTTAATCTTTGACTGGCCAGTCGTTCCTGTCTTCTCATCCTCTGCAGTTCTTCCATCTGTCTTTCCTCGATTTCTCCTGATCCTCCTTTCCTCAACTTTTCAGACTGTCTTGTGGCTTTCTTGATCTTTTCGTACCACCATTTCGCAAATATGGCGGCTCTCTTCAAGTCTCACTCATCTCTCGAATCCATTTCTTATTGTTTCTCCCCCATTTTTCAAAGAACCCTTCCCCTTCCTCACGCCATGACTCTCACCCCATCTCGCCCTACCTCAAGTGAGGGTGTTTACGCTGCCATCTTGGTCGGGCACATAATCAACATCCCTTCTTCCACCAAGAAAGCCTTAATACACAGGGGGATATTTCTTAACAGTCTTCCCCTTGTGCCTTTCTTGAAAATTTCCTCTGCCTGCGAGAAAGACTGGTGGTTCTCAGCGGCAAATTCGATTATGTATCCTTCTATCATGGTGCTAACCCAGAAATCCACAGCTCGTGTGACTAGTAAATCTAGCCTGTGGAGTGCTGCCAAATTTTCGATATCCCACACGTAGATATTCTTGACCCATCCCTGGAACTCTGGAGCTTCTTGGAGTCTCTTGATCCAGTGAAAAAATTCTTCCGGGAATTTAACCCAGAAAATCTCGTACTGGTCACTTGATCTTTCTGAGTAAAAGATTGCTTCCCTAGTAGTTCCCACTGATTTTCTTCTTAGTATTCACCCAAAACACTGGTGGGCCCCACAACAGATCATGGCTACTCCTCAACAACAAATCGTGAGCTAAATCAACACAGTTTTGGCATTCAATTAAAAAAGCAGTCTAGCACAAGTTTGTGGAAAGGTCTGAGTTACACAAGAAAATGATTCTAACAATTCTTAACTACTGGTTTGACCACTACTGTGGTATTTATAATGATTACAATTCGAGAGGTCTACCACTGGAAGGGTTGGCCTCCTCTAAAAATGGTAAATTCCATTAAATACACTATAACTACCTTTAGCTTCTAGAAACTGAACAAGCCACTCAACGATCAACATAACTACTTAATTTGATATGTCAAGAGCTCAATAGTTGGAGGCCATGAGGGTGAACAAAACCCATGTCTCTGATTCTCCCAACACATGCCGCCAATATAACAACCTCCAACTTGCCCATGCTCCAAGTGCTGGATGTAGTGCCGGACGCAGTGCCAGATGAAGTACCAAATCGGGTGCTGGATGGAGTGTCGAATGAGCTACTGGATGGGAAAATGCATTGCGAATTTTCCCTGTGACACACAGATTGCGCACTAGCTTCTCATAATCATTAAATCGAACTGAATTAAACTCAAAACCATCGCAAAACATTAATTGCACATACTGGGTATAAAGATATGATGAATTGATATAAAATCCTTCAAAACTTCTTCAAAATGGTTAAATACACATATAATACCGGTACAAAAAGGATTCAATCATCATCATAAAACAACCAAATTGTGACCCCAACACACTTATTAGTCCAAAAACTCTTTCTATGCATAGGAATAACATATCTTTTACTCAAATCAACTCTTTCTTTCAACTGCACCCTAGCCTTCAGACTAGGACAAAATCTATTAAACATACTTAAATTCAGGCTTTCGAAACAAAAATGTTCACTTATCTTTCTCTTACCAAAGCACAAAGCTTGATTCTTTAGGATCTTACCTCTTTTCTTCAGATCAACTTACTCTCTAGGAACAAATATTCACAAGTCAAGTAGAGTATTGTGCACTTCAATAGAAGATCTATGCACAAAGCTTCCCTTTTTCTTTACTTCAGTTCCCAGCAATCATAGTTTCAGGTCTCATAAATGGAACCATTTGTTGGCACAGGGGCAGACCCAAGGTTCAACGTTTAACAATGCACCAAAAAAACCCTGACTACCAGCCCTTTTGGAAACACCTGCGAAGAAGTCACAGTCTCACCCGAGGTAGAAGCAGGGGGGTTACAAGACACATGTGTTTGTAACCAGGTTGGGACACAGATCTGTGATAATAATACTTCACAGAGTATTCTTAAACACTTAGCACTTAGCATTGAGGATTAGATATAGCATTTTAACCTAGGAAAAGAATTCAAGTAACACATGCATATCCATTACACATCTAATCTAAGCACAAAGAAAAACATAACATAGATAACATTGTACAAAGCACACCATGAGACACCAGATATATGTGGTTCACACCAGTGTGGGGCTACGCCCACCAACCGCTTCGCCTCTTTATTATTCGCTCGAATCTTTCATTCATTCACTCCTAGGTGTTGGGTATGTGTTATATTCTTTGCACGAGTATAAAAAATTGTCTGCCTTGGGAAACATGTCACATGCCTCGAGAAAGTGTCACATATTTAGGTGGATTTTCGGCACATGGTTTTTGGCGATGGTTTTCTATTTCCGGATAAGGAATTAGGGTTGTGGACTAATCTAGGTCATTGTGTTAGGGTTTTGGGTGTCTTTGGCTCCTATATGTATATTGTATTGTAAACAATGTGTCATATATGAATGAATATAGAATATGTTGGTTTTCCCGATTTTGGGTTTCCAGGGGAAAAATCTCTGTGTAATGTTTGTATTTTTCATTGTATATTTTATGTTCTTTTACTGAATATCTGTTTGCAGTAGATATTGTACAAGGTTAAAATCTACATTTGGTATCAGAGCTTTGTTGGCTTCAGGGGGACACCTTTGTGGTCAAGAGTTTGGCTCGGGACTGTGATAAGCCTTGTTACAGTGGGAGATCTACGATATTGATTTTTCAGGTGAAAAGAAATGGCAAGCAATTCCAAGATGAAGATAGAGAATTTTAATGGGAAACGTTTTGAGTTGTGGAATCTCAAGATGGAAGATCTATTGGTGGACATAGATTAGTGGATCATGGTAGATCTAGGTATTGCACCTACAAGAACTTCAACAAATGACTGGAAAAAGTTGGATTGGAAGGCAAAGAGCAAAATCCGACTGTGTCTCTTTGATTCAGTATTACTGAATGTGTCAGAGGAAGCTACAACCAAGGATTTATGGGAAAAGTTGGGGAATTTGTATCAGTCTAAGTCCCTGGTAAATAAACTATTCTTGAGAAAGAAGCTGTATAACCTGAGGATGAGAGATGGAGACTCGATGGCAGAGCATTTGAACGCCTTCAATACTGTGTTAAGTCAGTTAGTATCTATTGACATTAAGATTTCAGATGAAGATAAATGTATTAGTTTATTGTGTTCTTTACCAGACTCCTGGGATAGTCTGGTTTTGGCCATAGGTAGTAATAAAACTGCCTTGAATTTTGATGAAGTGGTCTCATCCTTGTTGTCGGAGGAGATGAGACGGAATAATATGGAAGGATAGAGCATAGACACATTATTTGCAAGAGGACGTTCCCAGGAAAGGAATATATATTATTTCTCAAGTGGGAGATCTAAGTCTAAGGGTATATCTAAATCTTCTAGGAAGTTTGTAAGGGTATGTTGGAGATGTGGAAAATAAGGGCACTACAAGAAGCAGTGTAGATCCAAGGTTGAGAAAAAGAAGGGATCTGAAGAATCTCATTCTACAGAAGAAAAGATCTCCAAGGAAGAAGGAGGGGATGTGTACTTGGCTTCTTCAAGCACATATGCAAATCATGAGGCATGGTTGGTTGAATCTAGGGCATCCTTTCATATGACTCCCCGCAGGGAGTGGTTCTGCGAATATGAAAGGTATGATGGAGGTAATGTTTTCTTAGGTGATGATTCAACAACAAGAATCATAGGATGAGAAAAGTCAAGTTGAGGCTCATAAATGGAAGGATTAGAACATTGCCTGGTGTTTTTCACATCCCAGGTTTGGCCATAAATTTGATTTCTGTAAGAAAAATGGACGATGCAGGGGTAAAAACAATATTTGAAAAGGAAACATGCAGGATGGTTCAAGGAGCAATGGTGTTGTTGAAAGGAGTTCAGTTTGGAACTCTGTATAAGGTGGAAGGAATCACTATTATTGATGGGTGTAATAGTTCCATTGTTCCTGATATTGGAATTGAAGAAGAAAGAACTCCTACAGTCTCTGGATAAAAGTTTATGTTGTGGCATCAAAGACTGGGGCATATCGAAGAGAAGGGTCTTCAACTACTACATGATAAATTTATGGTTGAAGGTATGTCTAACTGCTCTTTGGATTTTGATTTCTATGAACATTGTCTATATGGGAAGCAGAATCGGGTAAGATTCCCCTCTGGTGCAAAGAGGGCAGAAGGAATCTTACAGCTAGTTCACAATGATGTTTTTGGACCTGTGTCGGTCCCATCATTGGGAAAATCTGTGTAACTATGTCTCATTTATAGATGACTTCTCAAGGAATACTTGGATATATTTCGTCAGGAACAAATCTGAAGTCTTTGACAGGTTTACAGAGTTTAAGGCTCTTGTTGAGAATCAAACAGAGAAAAGAATTAAGGTGTTAAGGACAGATAATGGCGGAGAGTTCTGCGGGAATGAATTTGAAGAATTTTGTAAGAAGTGCGGTATAACAAGGCAGAAGACTACTCCATATACACCTCAGCAAAATGGAGTTGCAGAAAGGATGAACATGACCCTGATGGAAAAAGAAAGGTGCATGCTCAGTGGTGTCGTGCTAGGGAAAGAATTCTAGGCAGAGGCAGTGGGTATTGCATGTTACCTGGTTAACATATCACCCGCATCACCGTTGGATGACAATACTCCACAAGAGGTATGTACTGGTAAGGAACCTTCTCTCACACATATCAAGGTATTTGGTTGTGATGCATATGTTCATGTTCCAAAGGAAAACAAGAGTAATCTAGATAAGAAGGTCGAAAAGTGTATCTTTATTGGATACAAAGATGGTCTCAAAGGTTATAAGCTTTGGAACCCAGAAACTAAGAAGGTAGTGTATAGCCGAGATGTGGTATTTATAGAAATGAAGGATGTTGTTAAACATGATGTCCTACCAAGTAAGGAAGAACTAGAGAAAATAGAGTTTGATTTCAAATATGATGAGTCGGACTCTATAGAAGAGCAGGAATCAGAAGAAGAGGATCATCATACTCTAGTATTGAGGAGATTGGTTCAAGAAAGAAGGCTACTAGAAAGGTATACTCCATCTGATTTCCATTCAAATTTTTATTTGTCTATTACTGATGATGATCCTAGAACTGTCAGGGAGGCAATGGATTCAGAGGATGCAAATCTCTGGAAAAGGGCCATGAATGAAGAAATGGCATCTTTGGATAAGAATGAGGCTTGGGATCTAGTGGATTTGCCAACTGGAAGAAATCCCATTGTCAGCAAATGGGTATTTAAAAATAATCTAAATGTAGAAGGAAAAGTGGAGAAATACAAAGCTCGGTTAGTAGCAAAGGGTTATACCCAGGTTGAGTGAATTGATTTTGGAGAGATTTTTTCTCCTGTTGCCAAGTTAACCTCCATAATATTTTTTTTATTTGTTGTTGTTGCATTTGATTTTGAAATAGAACAAATGGATGTGAATACAACATTCCTACATGGGGATATGGAAGAAGAAATCCATATGAAGCAACCAGAAGGTTATGTTGTGAAGGGAAAGAAGGAGCTGGTATGCAAGATGAAAAAGTCCCTGTATGGTTTAAACCAATCACCAAGGATGTGGTATCAAAAATTTGATACTTATATGTTGGGACTTGGCTTCACAAGAAGCAAAGAGGATCATTGTATGTATTTTAAATTAATTGGTGATCATTTGATTTATTTGGTCTTGTATGTGGATGACATGTTG
>ML800274.1:674186-687104 GCA_009831015.1 Picea engelmannii | reverse complement strand
TTATTGAAATAATTTATTTTGTATTCAATTTGAATTATAATACACTAATCACTTCACTTTATTATTTACCTTTTAAAATCTCTTAAACCACTTTGACTACTTTGACCTTTTGGGGCTTCTAGATGACATATGAGGGTCCTCCATCTTTGTAAGGCCATAAATCTCAAACCGTGAGGAGTTATGTGACGTTCCACATACCACCAAAAATGGAATGAAATGTACTATCCATATAGAATAGTATTACCTAAAAATATATCAAAACACATACTATTATCCATCAAACAAACTTGGGTCCATTACCCAAACCTGGGTTCTCCAACTTCTCATGGCCATAACTCTCTAACCATGAGGAGTTATGTGACGTTATACATACCACCGGAAATGGAATGACAAGCACTATCCATCTAGGATAGTTTCACTGAAAAATTCACTGACCTTCATCTCATTATTCCACAAATAAGCATGGTTTCTCTAACCATACTTCTAGGATAACTCAATCCACAAAGCGTCTTACCGTGAGGGCTTTCACCATAAGAGAACCACTTTGGAGTTCATCCATTTGTACTTATTATCAACCATGACAAGACAATAATGAGTCATATTTACATCAAACAAACTTGGGTCCATTACCCAAACCTTTGTGCTACTGGAATTCGCTACCATACTTTCTCCGAGGGTTGACATCAATCACTAAGGGTTGACATCAATCTACAATATCACTCTCCAATAGTTGACATCAATGACAACCAAAAATACATACCAACTATCCATCAACCTAAGCCAAATGTCTGAAAAATCCATCAGGCTTGACATCATTAATTCTCCAGTAACTTTTTGCAATATGTGCTCCATGTTTGGTAAAGGGTAATTGTCCTTGAGTGAAGCTTGTGATTTAAGTTTCTAAAATTAACACATAATATGATATCACTAGTTTTTTTTCTAGACAATCACATGGTTAGATACCCATGATTAATATCTGATGAGTTCAATTATCCCTACTTCTACCATCCTCTATAATTCCTTCTGGACATGAGGTGCGATTTTTGGGTTAATTTTCCTCAACTTTTGCTTGAATGGTTTCGCACCATCTTTGAGGGGAATAACATGTTGTATGAAATCCTCTTGGTAAGATTTGAGATCTCCATGTGACCCAGCAAAAACATCTTTAAATTATCTAATAAAGGCCAATAATTTTTCTCTTTTAGAAGGTGTTGTCCCCTTCCCAAGCTTAATTATCCTTGGGGATGCGTCAATACCGAAATTTACTTCAATGATTTCATCATCTGCTTGGATCATTTCGCTTCCCTTGTACATGTCATTTCGATCAAACTTCTGTTTGAAAGGATCTGAACCCTTTGGTAAAGAATCATCAGGTAGATTTATAAATTCAACATATGTTTTCTTTGCTATCAAATTGAACTGAGTATTTGAAAAATCTCCTTCATTTTGGAGGAAACGTTGAATCTATTTTTCATCATCAAAAACTTGTCAATGTTCCAAATTGTCAGGGATTGAAGGCCTAAAATTGACCTCCACCTGGTAAGGAGCGATCTCACCACAAGGTTGTAAGGTGGAGGCAGAGGCGACTAGAGCATTTACTATGAAATTCTCTTCTCTAGGGATAACTTCGATTGAAAATTCATCGAAACTTTTCATGGCATCCCAAACAACATCCCTGTATTGTTTTATCCTTGGTTTCTTCGTAGAAAAATATCTCTTAACTTGGGAGACGATTAAATATGAATCTCCTCTTACATGTAAGGACCTGATATTCATGTCAATGGCGAGATTCAATCCCAAGATGAGAGGTTCATATTCAGTGATATTATTAGTGCAATCAAACTCAATCCTATATGAGAGAAAGGTAACTCCTTTGTCTGGCAATATCAGGACTATCCCCGCACCTAAACCTGCACTTGAATGTTCCCTATCAAATTATAAGGTCCAACATCTTTCCATTTTCTCTTCATCTTGAAATAGAGAATTTCACCAGATACATGTGCAATCAATTTCTTCACTAACCACATGGATTTGATGTGAAAAACCTTTATAGTTCTCATCTTGTTCTATGACAGGGGCATCAGGATATAAGACAACAGGATCCCCATCGAAATTTGGAATGATGACCTAATAAAAAAAATTATGAACACTCCCTCCCATTTCATTTATCCATTCCTTTGATAGCAATAGTCCCCATGTGTCTGAAACATCAATGACTATTGAATCCATTAGGAAAGACACGTATGGAGATTATTCAAGGCTTGCTTCCAAATTTTCAATAATACCATAGACCAGTATGTTCCTTGAGTCCATATGACATGTATTCTTGTAAGGATGTGTTATCTTCAATCCAATATTCTTGACAAAATGTAGTGTCATGATATTTGCAGAAGCCCTAGAGTTTAAAGTGTAGTTGTCGAAAGATAAGTGATTTATCTTTAAAGTAATGAGAAAAGGTGGGTGACTTCAAATTTTCCCTGTAGGGATGATTATAAGGAGATCCTCCTTTTCTATAACATATTTCTCTTGGTTGAAATTGATAGCAATCACCTGATTTGGTTTATGGAATTGGGGGAGAACCTTTTGACATATCTTAGCATCTCCTCTTCAACTTTGTTTGTTGCAAGAACCTCATCGATATTTAGATTCTCTTTTGTAATGGAGAGAAATCCCTCAATTGCATGTGTCACCTTTTCTTTTTTTATGGATTCAAGCATATGATTAACAACTTTGACACAAATTTTATCTCTTCCATTTGTAGATATGTCTTGGTAACACATAAAGCCTCGATAGGATGTGCAATTTGGATAAAGTGAATCATTTAATTTTCTTGCACAATATCTTGACGGTAACTGACGTTATGATGATGAGAGGATATTATATTTTCCTCTATTTCACACGCCCTCTCCTAGGACTCTATCAGGGTAGAGAGATGTTTTTCCCCTATCAGAGAACCATAAGGATCATTCACAGTTTGCATATAACATCAAAAAATGATGTCCTTAGAGGGTTTGATATTCTGAGAATTTTTTTTATGAGGATATTAAACATGTCATTGAAATCCTTGATGTCCTCCCTTGGTTTCCTTATGCAATCTTAGAGTTGGTCATATACACAATATTATTCTTTTGCGAATCTTCTGATGAAGAGATCTTGGAAGGTGTCCCAAGTGGTAATTTCCCTTGGTGAGATATTGGCATACCACTCCTTGGCCTCCCCTATGAGAGATAAAGAGAATATCTTCATCCATACATCTTCATACCAGTCATATCATTGAAGAATGCTTGAAAAGGTGTCCAAATGATGTTGTACCAGGGTGGGGTCATCACCAGAAAAGGTGGGAAGCCATTATTTAAAACCTTTTGGGGTGATCCATGGATATTTTTCATATCCAATGGATTGTATATGTCTTTTTCCCAAGGTTCTTGGAACATATTTACAACAGCGGGTATAGGTAAGGGAGACATAGGCATAGGTGGATAAACATAAGAGGTGGGTGAAGGTGGAGGACTAGGATTCTTAGGTGAAGGTCTAGGATGCTTAGGTTCAGGTGGAGGACTAGGATAGTCCCCCCTTTGGGTATGTCCCATAATGGAGTCACCAAATGAACTTTATGGAAATCTCATCGAGAATGGAAAGGGAAAATACCTCAAATGGAGTCTCCAAGAAATATATGGGTAAAGGCTTTGGGATCAAACCTTTCCAAAGTGTCATTAGGGCTCAAAAGAGGATTAAAAATCCTCCCCGGAAATGGTGCAAAAATGTTATCACACATATTGTAGCTTGGGAAAATCCTAACCCAAACCACAAAGGTGAGACAACTATGGGAGTATCTACCCATTTTCACTTTAGATAAACACTCCCCTCACTTTTGCGACGATGAAATCACCATAAGGGGGGAATCTCAGTGAACCTAGGGGGATTGAGATGGAAAGTGAGATGATGATGAATGAGGACCTCTATAGGTCAAGTTTAGAGATTAATAAATGCCTAAAGATGAGTCTTGTGAGAGGATAAATGGTTTCCAAGTGTTATATGTTGATTAATTGGGTTGGTTGTCATTGATGTCAACCCTTGAAGAAAGTTCGGTAGCGAATTCCGGTAGCACAAAGGTTTGGGTAATGGAACCAAGTTTGTTTGATGGATAATGGTATGAGTTTTGATATGTTTGTAGGTAATACTATTCTAGATGGATATTACATGTCATTCCATTTCCGGTGGTATGTGGAACATCACATAACTCCTCACGGTTAGAGAGTTATGGCCATGTGAAGTTGGAGAACCTTGATGAGTCATCTAAAAGCCCCAAAAGGTCAAAGCAGTCAAAGTGTTTACAAAATAAATTATTTAAATAATTTAGTTAATGGAGAACTCCCTAAAATAACAAAAGTGGGATGCTACATGAAATTATAAATAAGAGGCAAGGCTCTCTCATTTAATCACACTTGAACCTATTGAATATCATTGAATATTTATTTTGTGAAAGGTTATTTGGGAAGGTATTCTTGATAGAGAAAAGTGCGACAGAAAAAGTGTGGCAGGAAAAATGTGGTAGAAAAAGTGCGGTAGAAAAAAGTGTGGCAGAAAAAGTGCAATAGAAAAATCGTGGCAGAAAAATCGCAGTAGAAAAATTGCGATAAAAAATCACGACAGAAAAAGTGCAGCAGAAAAATCACGTCAGAAAAATCGCGGAAAAAAACGTGTGGCAGAAAAATATGGCACATCTTGTTTGAGGTATGTTTTGTGAGCTAGGGTTTATCTCTTGAGATGGTATTGGATGTTCAGTATTGCTACATATATCAGATTTGTTGAGAGATACAGTTGGTATTTTGTTGTTGGTATTTGGCATATGGGTATTGGTCTTTTGGTTGTGATGTGTTGTTGAAGTTGTTGGTTTAGCTTGAGCCTACATAACAATGAGGTTGTGGCACATGGTTTTATGTAAGGGTTTATGGTATTTGGTTTATGGATAGAGTGATGAATTGTTAGATAAATTTTGATGGTTATATTGGTGTATGTATTTGATATATGGTTGAGGTACATGTTGGGTAAATGGTTGAAACAAGTAGTTGATGAGTTGGCACATACATGAGGTGTATAGTTGATGAGTTGGTACATACATGAGGTGTATAGTTGATGATGTTGGTACATCTTGATGAGTCAAGTTTGATGCATGGTCGATGCATGGTACATGTTGGTTCAAGTTATTGGTACAGATTGTTTGGTGTAGGTTGATTGGTACAGGTTGTTACAAGTTATTGGTACAAGTTGACAGTGATAGGTTGATAGTGGTAGTGGTTGATTCGGTGATAGTGACATGTTGTCTACATTTGGCATTTATATTTCAGGGTAGTTGGATGAGGCAAGGATAGGGGGTCATAGCCTCCTTCTGGTTGTAGCCAGAGAATTGGGGAGTTGGAGCTTCCCTCAGGTTGTAGCCTGAGAACTTAGGGGGTTGTAGCCTCCTTTTGGTTGTAGCCACAAAATTGGGGAGTTGGAGATTCCCTTAGGTTGTATCCTGAGAAACTAGGGGGTTGGAGCCTCCTTCCAGTTACAGCTGGAAAACAAAGGAAGTTGGTGCTTCCAATGAATGTAATTCTTCAAGACATATAAAAAAAAAGAATTATGTGTTTTTTTCCCGCATTGGGTTTCCACGTAAAAACACTGGTGTACTATGTATGTGTATGATTTCTCATTTGTTCATTGTCTATTTACTCTGCAATTATTGGATGATAATGCTACACTGATATAACACTTGCATTATATGGTTAAAAATGATTAAATTGTTCTATTACTGATTCACCCCCCCTCTTAGTAATATGTTGGCCCTCGACCAAGTTTTGGGAGAATCTTGGTCATGCTTGACCATTTTTGGGACTTTGACAGGCTAGTTGAAGACGGAGCACCCAGACAAAGCGGAGATCGCGAGATCTCGCCCATTTTGCGAGATTTTTGGTCTTTTAGGGTTTATGTAACAGGTATGGGATGTCGACCCATGGGCTCACCCATGTTTAGGCCCATTTTTGTAATGTATAAATAAGTAGCTAGGCGATGTAAGAAGAGGACGATGCATAAGTGCTAGAGTGGTATTTGGCTTAGTGCATGGATGTGTTAAGGCTTGCAGAGTTAAGTGAAAATGTTTTGTAATTGCTTTGTGCACTGACTGTGTAAGGCTTTGTGTTTTGACCTAATTCAGGGAAGGAGGATCTGGCGAGGTGCACATAGATCTCTTGTCCTTTGTGGAGTTAGCTTTGTAGTTGGGTGCCTATAAGGAGATTGAAAGAGACTAATAAGGAAGAGAAGAGTTGGTGGATGTAGCCCCACACTAGGGTGAACCACATATATCCTATGTTATGGTTCTTTGTGCAATGTGCTCATGATGTTTATGATTATGTTTGCTTAGTGCATTGTTCTTGATGCATGATAGATAGATCTATGAATGATCAATGCTTTATGATGTGAATGAATGTTATATTTGAACTAATGCTAAGTGCTTAGAAGGATTTGATTTGTTTATCATTGCATTGTTATGTATTTAGGGTTTAATCTATGATGTGAATGGAAGTTAAGAACTAATGTAAATTGTGGCTAAGTGCTTTGTTAAGTATCATGATCACAGATCTGTGTCCCAGCTAAGTTGTAGACACTTCAGTCCTGCAACCCCCTCTACCTCTACCTCGGTGAGACTTCATCTGCTTCACAGGTGTTGCCAAAATGGTCGGTATTTAGGGTTTTGTTGGGCATTGTTGAAGCATTGAACCCTGGGTTTTCCCCAGTGCCAACAAATGGTTCTGTTTCCAGGACCTGAAACTGTGATTGTTGGGAACTAAAGAAAAGAGAAAGATCTGTGTGTAGATATGTTGTTGTAGTGCACGGTATTATACTTGAGTTGTGAAGCCCTGTGCTAAGAAAGAAAACCCTGATTTGAAGAAAGAGGTAAGATCTTAAAGCTTTGTGCTTTGGTAAAGGAAAGATAAGTGGATATTTTTGCTTCGAAAGTATGAATTTAGGTATGTTTGATAGATTTTGTCCTAGTCTGAAAACTAGGGCACAATTAGAATAAAGAAGATTTGATCTGAATAGATTTGATAGAAATAATGAAATATATGTTATTCCTATGCATAGAAAGAATTTTTGGACTAATAAGTGGATGCAGGACCCTAGAAAGAATTTTTTGTAGGTTCATCATTGTGATCCCAGTGTGCAGTACAGGAAAGGTTGGGGATCGTTCAAGAGAAAGAGAGGATTGACATTATGTTATAGTTGTAGAATACTGAGACATCTTGCTAAGGAATGACCTGGTATAGGTCCTAATTTCTTTTTTTGTAAAGCTATTGATCATGAGGTTTTGGATTTACCTAGAATTATTGCTAAAGTTGAAAAGATGAACCTAAGACAAGAAAACCATGAGGAAGGTCAAGAAACTAAGAATATGTTAGAGAATCAGAAAGAATCAAAGACTATGTTATTACAACTGAAAGAAACATTGAATGATCATAGAGACATCAGTTTACCATAGATCTTAAAAGAAAAGTAGTGTATAGAAACAAGAATAGGAGACTTCAACATAGACTTTGTTCTGGATGAGGAAACACAAGTGAATATCATGACAGAAAGCACTTGGGAAATTTTGGGAAATCCTGCTATGATTCCTTCATTGGGAAGGATAGGATTATTTAAAGGGAAGATGATAACCCTATGTGGAATACTTACGCATGTACCTATGATAGCTCATGGAACATCGACTGAAGAATAATTTGAGGTCATTAAGTTTGTTGAGAACAACTCCCCTTTTTCACTTTTGTTAGGAAAGACCTGGGTTGAGAACAATCAGATCCAAAGGAAAGCAGAGGAAGGAGCTACAAAACAGAAAAAATAAGAATTAAGGGACTTCATGGCTAGGAGAATAGCACGACTAATAGAAGAACAAGAGGACGATTCGAAGCAACAGAAGGCAAGAGAGTTAGCTGTCAAAATTCCAAGAACATGGGAAGGCTTGAAAATCGTATCCATGTAGGAGAAAAGAACACCTACCCTAGATGTAATAAGAGAAGAGATATTGCATTTGAAACCTTTGAGAGAACATCAGCAATGTGAAGCTACTACGCTTAGAGAAGATACGAATAATAATGGAAAGAGGAACCCTATGACTCATGTCACAGGGAAGAAGGCCAGAAAGCTCAACAAGAAGAAGGAAAAAACAGAAAGACTACAGGAAGTTCCAGAGAAGACTTCGCAGAAGGCAGGTTTGCAGAACTTGAACCTCGTCGGAATCGCAGAACAACACAGACTGGCACTTCACCATGGCAAAGCTATATGACCATTGGAGGCATCCTGACCATTAGAATGACGCTCTAGAATGGTTAGAAACACATTTAGTGCGGAAAAGATCGTCATAAGACCGTTGAGACCGCGCCATAATGGATGGAATCGTATTGAATAAGGCATTTCGACCCATTGGAGGAATTCATTACGATGTTTTTGATTTAATCCATCATTGTGTTGTCTAGATTAATATTACTCAAATAACAAACAAACATATAAAGGAAAAAGAACCACAAAGAAAATTTTCAAGAAATTCTTATGCACCAAAGAAGACATCTCATCATCAGATGAAGATGAAGTCAATGACAGTGAGACAGAAAGATCTCTATTCATGGAAGTAGAAGACATCGAAGAAGAATATGAAGTGGTCGAAGAAGAATATGAAGAGGCATAAGTTGACTACCAAGAAGAATTGTTGTGTTCCATAGAAGTTATAAGAAGATAAAAGAAGAAAAACAAGAAGCTACAAGCAGAACTAGACAAGAAAGAAGACACTCATAAACTAGAACAAATGATCACAAATTTGAAGGTTCAAATAGAAGAAGATAAAAGAGTAGAAGAGGCACTCAAAGAAAAACTATAAGAAAGAGACAGAATCATTGGAAATTTGGAAGCAGAGATTATCACATTAAGAAAGGATCTTCAAAAGAAAAATATGCAGAACAACTCAAAATTTTTGGATGACATTATCAACACTAAAAAACCTCATCATGACAAGTCTGGACTTCGATGAAATCAGATAGAAAAGGGATCAATCTCCAAAACAACAGAGCAAGAAACATATCCAAAAGGATATGCAAAAACAATCAAAGGGGATAGGAAGATCTACAAGGAATATTATAGGGACATTCCTCCACCGAGAAGATTCAAATTTTAGAATCAACAACCGACAGATAGGCCTCATGAAGAAGAATGATTCAAAAGAGCAACTCTTTTAGAAGATATTCAACTCCCAGGTATCAAACTATCTTTTTTGGTTTATGTTATGCATGTAATAATTTTGGACATAAAGCTATGAATTTCAAAGCTAACAACAGGAACATAAACAACTTTGAAAGTCATACACAAAAAGGTTATCCAAGATAGCCTAGTGAAACACAAAGAATAAGTTACAACAGGTTTGAATCATTGAGCACTGAAGTGGAATGTCGCATGTGTAAAAACTTTGGACACATGACCAAATATTGCAGAATGGCAGTTCCTTCTAGAGAACCAAAACAGAACAACAACATTCACAGACAGGAACCTCATAAGAGAAGATGGATAAGAAAGCAGAATCAGTATAGCAATGAAGAATGCACACTCGCTCTACAAGATAAGAAGAAGAAATGTGGTTGGTATGTTGACAGTGGTTGTTCAAAACACATGACAGGTGATAAAGACAAGTTTATTACATTAATAAAGGAAAGATATGGATCAATCTCCTTCGTAAACTATGATTCAACTAAAATCATTGGAAAAGGCACAGTCAGAATTGGAAACAAGAATGCCAAGGCAGAAAATGTTATACTAGTAAAATATATGAAACATAATCTTCTAAGTGTGATTCAAATGTGTGACCAAGGTCATAAAGTTACTTTCAATTCAAAAAAGTGTGAGATAAAAAAAAAAGGTTCGGGAAAATTGATTGTAATAGCTACAAGAACATCAAGCAACATATATGTACTAAGTGAAATTGGAAATGAAAAGTGTTGTCTAGGAAAAGAAGATGAAAGTTGGCTATGGAACATAAGAATGAGTCACATACACTTTGATAACCTTATCAAAGTCAACAAATAGGAAGTAGATAGTTAGAGAAATGCCCCAGATTATGAAACCAACCAACACTTTATACAAGAATTGTCAACAAAGAAAGCAAACAAAGACCAGGTTTAAATCAAAAGAATATTCAACGACAAGACCACTGGAAATTGTGCATACTGATCTAGTTAGACCAACTACAACAAAGGGTTTAAAAGTTGAGAAATACTTTATGTTATTAGTTGATGATTATACAAGAATGACTGCATTTTTCTTTCTCAGGAGTAAGTCAGAAGCTTTTGAAAACTTCAAGGTCTACAAGGAAATGGTTGAAAATGAAATGGATTCAAAAATCAAATGTTTGATATCTGATAATGGAGGAGAGTTCACTTCAAATGAATTTATGGACTACTGCAACAGGCATGGAATAAAAATACAATTCTCCATTGCTAGGACACCTCAACAAAATGGAGTTGTTGAAAGAAAGAACAGGACAGTACAGGAAATGGATCGAACAATGTTAATGGATTCCAAATTGACAGATATATTTTGGACACATGCAATGCATACAGTGGTTCACATTCAAAATAGAGTAATGCTCAGAAACAAAACTGACAAAACTCCCTACAAGCTATGGAAAGGAAGACCAACAAATGTGAAGCACTTCAGAGTATTTGGAAGAAAATGCTACACCAAAAGAGAAGATGGAAGAATGGGAAAATTCGATTCTCGTGTGGACAAAGGAGTACTTATTGGTTACTCAAGTACAAGGAAAGCATACAAATGTTACAATTTGAGGTTGAACAAAGTTGTGGAAAGCATCAATATAACAATTGATGAAACAGGTGGACACGAATTAAAGGAAGAAGAAAATGAATCAATGGAACAACTTTACGAAGAAGAAGCAGAAGATGAAGAGGATTAGAAAGAAGTAAAAGAGAAAGTTCAGCAAGTGCCTCCAACGACACCTAGAAAACAAGTACAGAAGAATCATCCTTCAGATCAGATTATCAGAAACAAAGATGCAGGAGTTGAGACTAGAAGAAGAATCTGTTCACCAGAACAAACACTCCTATCACTCTCATCTACAATTGAACCAAAAAGTTTTGAAGAGGCCAGCAATGATGAATTTTGGAATAAGGCCATGGATGAAGAATTGGATCAAATAGAGAAAAATGACACTTGGGAATTGGTTCCAAGACCAAAGAATAATAATGTGATTGGCACAAAGTGGGTATTCAGAAATAAATTGAATGAAGATGGACAAGTTATTGTTGGACACACCTACCACACTTAGAGGGGGGGGTGAATGAGTGTGGGGATCTTTTTCCCAAAACTTCCCTCTTACACAAAAACTCCTTAGTTAACATTCAAATTTTCTCATTACTCATTGTTTTCATTTATAATCAGTTAGATGTGAATACATATCAACAACATATATCAGTAGCATATCATCAACAAATCATCTCCACAAGGAACACAAGATGTATGCACAATTTTTCTTTTAATATGGACTTCAATCCGAGGGTTTTTCAACAACAACTGAATAGAGTACAACTCTACAAGAGCACTAGATATATATGAAAGACCCAGCTTACATTCTCAGCACCAACTGAGATGAGGCAACAATATTCAACAAATATCAATCTATCAACATAAACAAGTGCATCAACCATGCACCAACCTGTGCCAAACAACCTGTAATCAACTTGTACCATAAACAAGTGCATCCAACCATGTACCAAGTATATACCAATCATGTTTCAACTACTCATAAACAATGAATCATCAATATGTACCAACATCATCAACTATACACCTCATGTATGTGCCAACTCATCAACTGTTTGTCTCAAACATGACTAGTACTGGATTAGTCAACAACCCCAACTTGAAATAATCATAACTTTGTACATGTAATGAATAAAGATCTAAAACTGATACACAATGTTATTCAATGTATTTTATGCAATTCCTCCAGGTGTCACTACTTGGAACCTCTCAGAAAAGACGTTATAGCAAAAATGGCATGCCTTGCTGAATTTTGTCTTATTCTAGAGAAATACCTTGTAGAGCGTGGCCCGCACAAAATATTCATTGAATTGATATGAAAATATTACACAGAATACTAAATACTATACCTTAACCAACACATTTGGTCTCACTAAATTTGAATCTGTTATGAAGAATTTACGACGTTTTTACCAGAAACACCTGTTTTTGACTAGTTTCAGGACTAGCCACAAACCCCATTTTCCACGGAGTGTAAATCCAAAAATACAAAGACCCACAAGCTTATTTCTTTACCACAGATACTTGGATATGTTTTCTCAATGGAGTATAAATTTCACGGTCTAAATCATTATAGGAAAAAAGTTATAGTGAAAATGGTGAGATGACATATAAATAACATACCTTAGAAAGCACCATCAAAAGAATTTATCCTTCCTTGCATTCCGGCCTTATTTCTTCACCTTTCCTCAAAATTTCGGCTTAGATATCCTTGGTTACCTCAGACACATATATATATATATATTCAATATTCTCAAGTTTCATTAAAATGAGAGAACCTTGCCTCTTATTTATACTCTCCAAGTAGCTTCCTTAAAAACATCTTCTAGGTCACTTGACCCCACTTTCCTTATTTTAGGGTTAACCCACTTCTAATTTCTCCATTAAATTTATTATTTAAATAATTTACTTTGTATTTACTTTGAATTATAGTACACTCATCACTTCACTTTATTATTTACCTTTTAAAATCCCTTAAACCACTTTGACTACTTTGACCTTTTGGGGCTTCTAGATGACATGTGAGGGTCCTCCAACTTCATAAGGCCATAACTCTCAAAC